>SKCR01046692.1:0-41286 GCA_019454045.1 Zanthoxylum bungeanum
CTGAGGTGTATGGAACATGTTTCATTTCTTCATTCTCTGTCTCAATAGAGGGACTCTGTTGTGTACTCAATCTAAAGTGGGTAGCAAGAGGAGTGCTAACCGTTTTAGCCTTGTCCATCTGGAATCTCTGAAGTACCTTATCGATGTACTCCTCATGTGACAAGTATAATTTCCTGGCTTTCCGATCACGGCCGATCCTGATGTCAAGAATCTGTTTAGCTGGCCCCAAGTCTTTCATCTCAAAAGACTTACTCAGTTGCTGCTTCAAATGATCAATCATCGATTGATTCCGGCCAATTATCAACATATCATCTACATATAGCAGTAAGATGATAAAGTCGTCATCAGAAAATTTCTGAACGAAAACACAATGGTCTGAAGTGGTATTTTTGTATCCATGCTCCCCCATAACTGACTCGAACTTCACGTACCATTGTCTCGGTGCTTGTTTCAAACCGTATAGGCTTTTCCTGAGTCTGCACACATAGTCTTATTTTCCTTTGACTCTGAAGCCTTGTAGTTGCTCCATGTAAATTTCTTCTTCCAGATCTCCATGAAGAAATGTAGTCTTGACATCCATCTGCTCAATCTCCAAGTCGAGGCTTGCTGCTAGACTGAGTACCACTCTGATATATGACATCTTCACAACTAGAGAGAAGATTTCATCAATGTCAATGTCTTTTCTCTGATTGAATCCCTTGACGACTAGTCTGGCTTTGTATTGGGGTTGTGAAGTGTGCTCATGTTGCTTCACCCTGTACACCCATTTGTTCTTCAAAGCCCTTTTGCCTCATGGAAATTTTACCAATTCGAAAGTGTGATTGTCATGCAAAGATTTCATCTCATCTTCCATGACTTCCTCCCACTTTTCTTTGTCTTCTGTTTCTACAGCCTCCTGGTAGCTCTCGGGTTCTCCCCCGTCAGTAAGCAGCACATACTCATATGCATAGTATTTGGTTGAAGGTTGCATTTCTATGTCGGACCTTCTCTGTGGAATTGTTGGTCTAGCTTCTGGTACTGATGGTTGATCATGATCATCATCTCTGGGAGCTTCATTACCTGTACCCTCATGTCTGGGAACCTCATCTTCAACTTGTACTGGCACCGGTGTATAAGGTTATGGATTCACATCTCTGTATTTCTGGGGCATTGTCTTCATCTTCTTTCTGATATCTTCTATGGTCTAGTCTTCGACGAAGACAACATCTTGGCTCCTGACAATCTTCTTCTCAACGGGATCGTACAGTTTGTAGCCGAAATCATCATGACCATAGCCAATAAAGACACATTGTCGTGTCTTTGCATCAAGCTTGGATCTCTCGTCCTTTGGGATGTGTACAAATACTTTACACCCAAAGACATGTAAGTGTTCGTATGACACTTCTTTACCTGTCCAAACTTGGTTAGGAACATTACTTTTTAGTGCGACCGCTGGGGACATGTTCAAAACATGTACGGTTGTGTTGAATGCCTCCCCCCAGAATGTCTTCGGTAGCTTGGCTTGTGAAAGCAAGCTTCTGACCCTTTCGCACAAGGTTTTGTTCATCTTCTCAACTATGCCATTAAGCTGAGGTGTCTTGGGAGGTGTCGTTTGATGTCGGATTCCTTGCATCTCGCAGTACTGATCAAACGGACCTCTATATTCTCCACCGTTATATGTTCTGATGCATTTGAGTTTCTTGTCGATTTCTCTCTCCACCAGAGCATGAAACTCCTTGAACACTCTCAGCACTTGACCTTTTCTCTTCAAGATGTATGCCCAGATTTTCCTTGAATGATCATCTATGAATGTCACAAAGTAAAGTGACCCACTAAGTTTTCTCGTCTGCATCGGACCACATACATCTGAATGTATGAGGTCAAGTACCTCCGGAATCCGTTGAGGCGAGGAGTTCTGGAAGGACACTCTGTTCTACTTTCCAGCCATGCAGTGATCACACTTCCGTAAGTGTGAGTTTTTCAATTCGGGAAGAATATTCCGCCTGCGTAGTATTTCCATCCCCGTTTGACTCATATGACCGAGCTTTTTATGCCATAGCTCGGCTGCCTCATTAATGTTGACTGTATTTATGCTTCATTACTTCCGTAAGTGTGAGTTTTTTATGCCTCATTACTTCCGTAAGTGTGAGTTCTTCAATTCGGGAAGAATATTCCGCCTGCGTAGTATTTCCATCCCAGTTTGACTCATATGACCGAGCTTTTTATGCCATAGCTCGGCTGCCTCATTACTGTTGACTGTATTTATGCTACTATTAGAAATCTTAGCATGCATCAAATACAGAGTTGAATCTTTCTTACCTCGTGCCACCACCATTGATCCTTTAGTGAGCTTCCAGGTGCCGTCACTAAAGGTGCTGCAGAAACCTTCATCATCCAGCTTGCCTGTTGAGATCAGGTTTAACCGGATGTCTGGGATGTGCTTGACTCCCTTCAACACTAGCCTTGTCCCGTTGTCTGTTTCAAGGCAGATGTCTCCAATACCGACGACTTTGGACTGGCCGTCATTCCCCATCCTTACAGCACCGTAGTCTCCTGATGTGTAAGATGAAAAGAAGTCTCTGCGAGATGTGGCGTGTATGGAGGCGCCACTATCTATCACCCAACTGGTCTCGTGGCTGGCAAGATTCACAACATTTTCTTCATACATAATGCAGAATTCTTTGGAGGTTTTTTCGGTGGTAGTAGAAACTCTTTCTTGGTTAGAGTCACCATCTCTCCTGGACTGCTCGTTCTTCAGTTTGTAGCAATCGCTCTTCATATGGCCTTTCTTTTTACAGTGGAAACATTCTATTTTTCTTGTTCTTGATTTTTCCCGGTTCTTGTCTGATTTACCTGGGCCTCGGCTTTTACTCTTCCCCCTTATGGTGTTCTTCTATGTCACTAAAGCTTCTGAGGTTGAGGCTGATGCTGACTCCTGCATTCTCGTCATCTTTTCTTCCTCGAAGATCCTGGTTTTCGTCATCTCTATAGTGACTTTCCCATCTGCGGCTGAATTTATCATCGTAGATCTGAACGTTTCCAAGATTCTGGTAACGTATTAAGGAGTATTAAGTCATTTACCTCATCTCCGAAGTCTATGCCCAATCGAGATAATTCTTTCATTGTTCCAAGGAAATCGTTGATGTGGTCCGCCACAGTTGTACCTTCCTGGTATTTCAACCCCATCATCTTCTTGATGTAGTACAGCTTGTTGTTGCCAGTCTTTGCTCGAAAAAGATCCTCCAGCTTTCTCCATAAGACACGTGCATTTGTATCTTCACTAACATGATTCACGATACTGTCGTCGATCCACTGACGAATAATACTGCATGTTTTCTGGTGAAGATTGTTCCACCTTGCTTCGGACATTTCTTTTGGTTTCTCCTCCAGAAATACCGATTCATCATAATCCTTCACATATAGAAGGTCTTTCATCCTTCCTCTCCATGTGAAATAATTGGTACTAGTAAACAAAATTATTTTTCCGACACCCCCATCCATCATAAAAATTCTAAGCATAATTTCAAATAACGAACCTCACCGTTGCGTCCGGAATGGTCGAAAATGGTGGAAATGACATTTTGTTTGTCAAAATCCGACACAGGGACCAAATTGAAAATTTCAGAAATTACAGGGGTCAAAGTGCAATTTCCGAAAGTTCAGGGGACAAAGTGCAATTACGGAAAAGTTCATGGACTAAAATGTAATTTCCAAAAAGTTTAGGGACCTATCTGAAATTTACCAGATTTTTGCTGACGTGACAGACACGTGGCGCTGACTGGATGACACATGGCTACTGACTAGTCTGCTGACGTGGCTTGCTGACTGGGCTGCTGACTGTGCGTGACCCGCTAACGTGGCACTGACTGGATGATGACGTGACGGCTGACATGTATCATCTTCTTCCTTCAGCCCGCGTGAGGCGCGTGCATGCGCGTGGAGCGTGTGGCAAACTCTCTGTAAGGCGCGTGAAGCGCGTGAGACGCCGTCTGACCTCTGATCGATCGCCGAAAAATACCACCGTGCTCGTCTCGCCGTGAAAAATCCAATGGTATGCTCAAAACCGATTTTCGACAACTTTCGTCGGAACTGATTTTCCGAACCGAAGCTCTGTTTCTGAGTTTCGGGATCCCACTGTGGAAACTTAGCTCCTGATACCACTTGTTGTGATGAAACACACACAATAGAGGAGATGTGAGAGAAAATCCTTCTTTATATTACACAAAATAAAGAATTACAAAGCTTACAAACTCAACAAACTCAAGCTTTACAAAAAACTCTCAACCCTCTTTACTCTCTATTATTCTCACTTCTGGGATAACTGACAATGGTCCTGGATGGTCAAATTTATACTGCCCAAACCGTGTGAAGCGATGAGAATTGTTGAAGCCAGCAGTGCATGCACATGCATGCAAAACAAAGAAACAGAGGCAGTGGCCAGTGAAGCACCGAAAGCATGAAATGAAAGGCACCGAAAGAGTGAGATGACCTGCCAACTTTTGCCCAAACCGTGTGAACCTCAACAATTCTCACCGCCTCTAATAATCTTGAGCAGATACCTACAACTAAATGAGAAAATCCATTTATCTCACTTGTTCAGAGAACAAACCTCTTAGCCATTTCCTAATTTTGCCCACCAAGTCCAACTTCTTAAGCACTCGAACAAAATTTTTGGTTCTGAATGTTACATGCTTCGGCATATTCTGCCAAGTCTCGAATTCTTTCGGATCAATATCTATCCACTCCTAAATTAAGCAAACAGGTAGCATATAAGAAAAGTTATATCACTTTCTGAGCAATATCAATCCACTCCTAAATAGAGTAATAAGCAAACAGAGCAATTGTATTGCTTCTAAATACATGGCATTGAAAACGTTATTTTATAAAACGCGTGCAATTCAAATAATTAATATTTGTTAATTAAACAATATTATTAAAAAGTTTTAGTATTACTAATAAGTACTATAATTGCATTGTTTTAAAAATTCAGTTTACTCCATTGTCACCGATCTGATGCAAAAATTAATTAATAAATTCATTTATTGACGTCGTTGAAGCAATAACTGAGAAGCTTTTGGTTGTAGACGAGTGAAGATATTTGAATCAAAGATTATGAAGGAAAAATAAAAGATAATAAAAAAGGAAAAATAAAACATTTTGAGAACGAAACTAACTTCAAAAATATAAACAGAGACATGGGTAATGTAAAGAAGAGATTGATACCTCAAGTGATGAAATCTGCTACTGATTGCTCGTTCCCTCTGCTGCGGCCGACGCAAAGAAAATGCTAGGGTTCGTGATGATGGCCAGTTAGGGTTTATAAAGGCAATGTGAATTGAGCTTAACGTGAATGTTAGAGAGAGAATGTGCGTGAGTGTCTCAAGAGTGAGGCTTAATTTGAAACTTTTAATTTTGGCCTTAGAGTTATTTATTAATTATTTTTTTTTTACAATTTTGCTATTATAAATAAAATTATTTATTTCACATATAGTTCAAGGGTAGTATAGTGGCTTTATGTTTTAAGATAAACATTTCAAGTCAGAGATTGCGGGTTTGAATCCATTTAAAGTTGTTATTTTTCATTATTGATCAATTTATGATATTTTTGTCATAAATTAAAACGACGTAGTTTTAATTTATGATATTTTTCTGTCATATTATTTTATAATAAATTATGAGAAAAATAAAAATATAAAACATGACATATATATGTCATATTATTTATGACATATTTTTTATGACACAAATATATCATAATTTTATGATACAAGTTGTTTGAGGACACAAAACTATCATAGATTTGTGACACTATTTTTTATGTCATAAATTTTTTTTTCATAAATTGGCTTTTTTTTTAGTAGTGTCTACTAAACGCACTTTAAATTTTTATAAAATTTAAATTATAATATATCGGTAGATTATAACAATTTTTTTTTAAAAAATCTAATAAATAACGGGTGAGGACAAAAACATGTATAATTTAAATTAAAAAGAATCATACTCATATAGATATATGTGTATATTTGTGATCTAGATCAAACAACACAGATTAAGAAATCAAAAATCATCCACGTGGCAAAGACCCACGTGGCAAAGACCCGACTCTTGAAATATCGTGCATACCACTCGGATTAAACCCTAGGCATCCCAGCAACCCTTGCTTGTACGGCAAAAATGTCCTCCTCTTCAACTCCTCCGACACCGCCCGGTTCGCCGTATAATGCAACTCGTGAGCTGAAACCGACATCTGCTGCCGCCGCAGTGACACCGAACCTGAGCTGTCGGTGGACCGGAAGCTTGAATTTTTCACATCATCATGATCAATAATAGTCTCTTTCTTGGACAACACGGCATACTTTCTCAACGGATCCGGGCTTGTTGCCCTACCTTCAGAAGCACTTCTGAATAATAAAAGATCCTTCAGCTTCCACTTTTTGTTTGTAAATGAAATTGCAGAAAGGATAGAAGACGCATATGATTTTGAACTACTATTATTATCATTGTTGCCGCCTTTGACACGTGTCAGGTCTCCACTGGATTCCAAATTATTCATCTCATAACTACTATCGTTGCATCTCTTTGAAGTAATATTAATTCTGGCTGCTTGTGAATTATTTACTTGTTCATCTATTATATCCGAAACCCTAATCGGAGACAAGGATCGGGTACCTTTTCTTGAACAAGATTCCGAAAGTACCCTTTCTCTGCCACGCTGTTGATCAGCTTTCTCAGGATACAACGACGGATGAATAGGATCTTTCCCATTTGGTGGCTTGAAAGGAAGAATCTTGCCGCCGTCAAAGAGCTCATCGGCGGCGGATAAGGAAGATCTCTCAAGCTGCCCACTGAAGTTGAACTCGAAATCCTCTTCTTCTTCTTCATTACTTGTGGCTACAGAATGATCATTGAGCTCGCCATGAAAGGGAGAAATGCGAGTAGGGCTAGCAGGGGCACTGAAGAAGAAGTTGGCGTTACCAAATCTTTGAGGGCTTGAAGGAGCAGTCATGTATGGAGATGAACACTTGCTATCAAAGTTGAAGTCCATGGCCGCCGGCATCACCACCTCCATTTCGATTGGTTTTTAAAAAAATTTGTTGAGGATTTAATAAGGAGATTTGGGGACAATGGGAAACGGGAAGATGGGAGGAAGCTGGGAAGAAGAAAGATTGGCTAGAGAGAGAGAGAGAGAGATTTGTGTGATGACTAATGAAAATGAGAGCAGCCGCCCCCTTATAAATCCCATGTACCTCTAATGACTTGACTTGTGGTTTTGTGACAAGTGACATTATTATTATTATTATTATTATTATTATTCACCATCTCATGTTTAGGCAAAATACATGTAGGCACCGTATATTTCTTATAATGACATTGCATCACTTTTGATTTGTATTTTATATCAATGAGTCATTTTTTTCATTAATGGTGTTAAATGAATGATGATATCATAATGACATTTTTTGTCAAATCACTATATTATAGTGACCTATTGATATAAAATCGAAATGTTACGAAGAGTAATGATATTATCAGAATTTTTTACTGGTGCAAAAATAATCTCAAGATAAATAAATAAATAATTATAATAATTTTCAAATTCATAATAACTATTGAAGACGTAAAAAATTTAACATTTCGAAACATTTCATTTTTTATGGTAATGTGAGAACTATTTTGGTGGTGCTATTTCTAGTGGCTATACGTGACGAAACCAAAAAACCTAAACTTTCCAGAAATTAGTTAAAGAGAAAATTAGTTTCCATTAAAATATAATAAGTGAAATTATTGACAATAAAGAAAATGGTCCAAAGATAACAACTGAATAGATCCTAATAGACGCACGCGTAAACTTCCCAATTTCCTCACCAGTCACCATAAAGACACAAATCTAGATCCCCCATCCACGCACACGCTGAGCACCCTCACCGCACGCATGTCTGTCACAGCTCCCTTGCTCTACTAACAATAGCCCTTCCACACACACACAGCATCAGAGGTACACTACCAAAATAGTCCTCACGCTACCATAAAAATGAGATGTTTGGGATATGAAATTTTATTCTTTTTCAATTTAATAATAATATGAATTTATTATACATAATTATATGAATAATTATTAAATTGAAATTATTATATTATTTAAATTTTTTTTTTTTGGGAGATTATCTTTGCACCATTAAGGAATTCTGACAAATGTCACTAAATTTCTTAACATTTCGATTTGTATTAATGATCCACTACAATATAGTGATTTGATAAAAATATTATTCTGAAGTCATCATTCAACAATATTAATGTAACATCTCAAAATTTTCAGAGTATTTATAAAAATCCATGTTTGAGATAAATATCTCATGATATTGACGAAGTCGAGAATTTTATATTTTGATGTTGAAAATATTTTGTGATGATTTAATGATATGTTCCAAGTCTCGGAATTTCATGAATTTGGAAGGACCAAATACACGAATTTTTATTATAATTTAATCGGTAAAATTATTGTTGTTTCAGCTATAAAAGTAACAAATAAACTTTGATTGAGCTGATTTTTAAGCTATTGAATCATTTTTTTGAGACAAATAATATTTGTGTTCAACACTTTTTGAAATTTTGAACAAAACGACCTCGAATTTATAGATTTTCGAAACTTCCCCAATCCAATAGACTCTTTACAAAAACGTGGGGCTCCTTTAAGTTTCTAGAAATTATGAAATATCATAAAATTTATTCCCTTATTACATTGTAGCACATGCGACGTGGAGAGAGAAGAAGGAGTGGCTTGCGGCCATCCAGCCACTACCGACTGCGAGCGACAAGTCTATTGTCGTTCGGCCACCAGGAATCTGGTAGCGACTAGAAATCAATTTTTGAATGTCTGTGGTGGCCAAAAATAAGGAGAAAGGACGTGACTTTTTACCCCAATCTCCACTTATCCTATCGATTCATAATGTAATCCATATATCACATCGAATCTTATGGAATGTACTACGAAGCTATAGTGGTGGTTTTGTTGATCGGTGTTTGGTTTAATGCAAAACGAGGTAAAATTGAACGGCGAATAGTTACCCACAAGTTCAATTGTCCCGATTTAAATTCTGTCAATTTCTACGTATTCGTGAGGCACTTTTGGAGTCTGTTGGTACCCTCAAAAGTTCAGTAAGACGTCTTGCTAAAAATTATTTAATTTGACATAATTAGAATATGTGTGGATGCTTCTTGTAGATTCGTAGATTACTGTATCAATATGTATTGAGTCAATTGAGCGTGATTGGGTTATATATGTGTTATTGGTATAATTCGAATGAAATCGAAATGAATTAGATCAATCCAGTAAGTTATGCAAGTTTCTGGTAAAATCTAGTTTCGTGTATGTCGATGTTTTGATGAATTGGATGATAGACATAGGCTAATTATAAAGAATTAAGGTTGATTAAATGTTGTTATTTGAATTTGGGTGATTTAGAATCCGATTATGGCATTTTCGAGCTTTTTAAAAGTTTTTCTGAATTTTGGTCGAAAACCAAATATGATGTTATGAATATATTGTATCTTATGTATTAAGAGTAATGAAACTGAAATCGTTGAAAATGGATTTGTTTTGAGTGTTTTAGGAAGGCCTGAAATTTATATGTAATAAATTAAGAAATTCGTTACCAATGATTCTAACCGTTAATTGTTGATTGTTGGATAGATATGACGAGGATTTGGGATACACATGAAACTCGGTAAGTGTGTGTATATATATACACACACATATACATACAAGCATACACACACATTAGTATGTATTTTTATTTTCACGGGGCCTTATATTATTTCGATTAGGTTAACAGACATTATGAAATTGCATTATAGATTTTTCATGCATACTTCAGGTTGCATAAGTTTAGGCTGCATCATGCCTTTTTTTCTGTAAATTTGAGGCTGATGTTGATGAGTTCAGCTCATCTCCTACTGGTAACGTCCCCATTATATCGAGATATTATAATTAATGAAAAAGTGACTCATTGATACATTTAAAACATAAATCAAATATGTAGTGTCATGGTCAGAAATCCGTAATAGATACATATAATTGCCTCAAACCTGAGAAGGTGAAGAGATAATTTTCCAAAAAATTTATATGTAATTGAATTTTAACCATTCATTTCTCGATGCACCACTCAGTTGAGGCACCGTTTCTAAATTTATTTTGTAATATTATTTTGGTGATTTGGATTTTTTTTTTTTGGGTTAAAAGAATTGGAAGTTTGGCTCTTTATATTCAATTTTGCATAAATTTTTCTTTAGCGGATAGAGTTTGAGATAATTATTCAGTTAATTTTTATAGTGTTAAAAATTATTTAAAGTAAATTATTTCTAGAACGGTTGGGATTAACTTTCGAAAAATAAAATAGTATTTTTATCTATAACTTAAAATTTTAATAAGTCATACATGCATAAGTTGAAAAAGTAGAGATAAGGAGAATAGATTTTAATAAAATTAGATATTCAATAAAAAAAATTAAATAGTTTTTAAAAATACATCTATTAACTAGATAATTGGTTCAGACCATAATAAAAAGTTTTGTTTGGAGAGGTTCTTCTTTTGATTTATCAAATTAATTAATCAAGTAAAATAAAGCCAACTCAAACTGGAGAGTTTTTTTATATATATATATATATATATATATGAAAAAGAATATTATTAGTAGTAATTGAGTGAGAGTGATCTTTAGAAGTGGTGATTAGCTAAATGTGGTCCTTGATTTTGCTTATTAAAATCTCAATTTGATATCAAAAGATAATGATAATTAATTAACTTTTCTAATTAGGATAATTTGTATAGTGTACGTGGTCAAAATTCTATTTTTATTTAAAGAAATAAAATATCTAAAAGAATATTTCATAATTGGGTTGGAAATGGAGTTATTCGCTTGCAAAACCATATTTATTATCAACACCAAACAAATTATAACGTTTGGGCTCTCAATTGATCGTTTGCTTTCTCGAAAGTTTTATGTGGCCTAAAGTGAGCCAACAAATTAAGAATTTGGATGATAAAATCATCATCATTGTCCTTTCTTTTTTAATTGGATGCATCTACCTTATTATATATATATATATATATATATTATATATATGATGAATTTTGTGAAACTTACTCTCACCAATCCGTCGTCTAACATATGAATTTATTTGATATGAGATAGTTTTGTACAAAAATAAATCAATCACTACATAAAATTTTACGTGATTCGGCATTGAATGCTTATGTCTATATGGAGAGAATATGAGAAATTTTTATAATATGTTATAGTCCATTTATAATATATTAGTTAAATATGAGATTGACTAATACTTTATAAGTCTATGGGCTCCAATTCCTTGCAAACTAATTTTTAAAAATGAGTTTTACTCATGGGTTTACAACAAGTGGTATCAGAGCATACACATTGCCTTCCAATTGTAATCATACGACGCATGATTGAAGCCGGTATTGCATTATTCAGCTCGGACTAGGCGGAGTAATACAAAAGCTAGCTTATGTGGAGGTCAAGACTAGGAGTGGCAACGGGTCGGATCAAGCATTTTAAAAAATTAAATTTTTTTTATTTTTGTTTTTGAAAAAAAAATTTAATTTTTCAAATTTTTAATATTTAGAAATGAAAAAAATTAATAATTTTAATAATTTTAGTGTTTTTTATATTGGACCTTAAAAATTTAGTTATATATGTATGTATTTAAAATTAAAAATTAATTTATATAATTAAAAAATATATTTTTAATAATAAAAATGATTTCAAGGCTCAGGCTTTTTTATCTAACCCTGTCCAAACTCTAAAATTACCTTCGAACTTGGTCGGATCATGATCAGGCTTTTCTACCACCCCTAACTAAGAATGGAGATTGTTGTAAATTCCTCAAATTCATTAAATAGGATATGTATATGTATATCATTGGATTTTCAAGGGGTGTATGGGAGGTTGCAATCTTTGGAGGGTTGCAACCCACCCCAAGGGGTGCCCTATTGGCACTCATCCATGCCTTATAAAAGAAGGCTTTTATTCCAATTGTAACATACAAAAATATACAATAAAATATCCAATTTTAAAAGGCATTGTGTTGTTTTCTTTGTTTTGAGAGAGAGATCCACCATTAGGATCCAAGTTCAAACACTTGTCAAGGAGTGCTCATTGAACAAGAAGAATCCAAGTAATCCTGGGAGAACGTTGGCAAAACGAATCCGTAAAGCACCTGTGACGGCGTCAATAAGTTCTTAAGGACAGAGATCATCTCGACTTGGACGATTTAATCAGGTTTTTCTGGTTCTTATTGTTTTATGATTTTTGTCGCATCTAGATCTACTTTTCTGGTAGTTAGATCTGTTTGTTTGCATGTTGTATCACTGTTTAATGACACTAAATTGCCCACAATCTTAAGAACTTATTGATTCGAGTGTTGTTAGATAGTAATTCGCATGCTAGGTTAGAATATTTTTGGAAAAAAAATACGAAATGTGCTTGAAAACCCGTAGGGCGTTCGAACGCCCGACGCACGCGAAGGCTTAAATCTGAAATTTCATAAGAACGTTCAAACGCGTGTTCAAACGCAACTCGAACACAAGCCTTCTGCCTAACAACGTTCGAACGCGTCCTAAACGCAACTCGAACGCAAACTCTCTGGAATCATTACGTTCGAACGCGTTTTCGAATGCTATACGAACGTGAACTCTCTGGAAACACTTTGTTCGAACGCGTTTTCAAACGCAACACGAACGCGCACACACTGGACAGTCTCGTTCGAACGAAGATACGAACGTGACACTAACGAAATAGTCCTGTAATTTTTATAAACTGCAAACTTAAATTAATATTAACTTGGTAAATCATATACTGTAACACATTAGTCTTGGTAGTATAGATTTAAGTTTTTATTAGGTTGTTCAATTATCATAAGCATACACATGGTGATAAAGTTGAATTTGATTGTATGTTGCATAATTGGTTGAGAATTTAAAGTGTAATCATACACAAGAAATTCCATCCAATCTTGATTGACACTTACACATATCTACACACATCGTATAATATTTGTACAATTAAAGAAGTGTAATTCTGAGTTTGACAGAATATCACTTTGAACAAGATCATTCGTTGATCGTTGAGCAATTTTTCTTTCGTAAACTAATTGACCCCTGTTGATTTTCCAGTTACAAATGGCTAGCGGAAACATCACCGTATCGGTCTCTCATGGAGAAAAGCCAGAGAAATTTGGTGGGGCAAATTTCAAACAGTGGCAGAGCAAAATGCTGTTCTACCTAACAACTCTCCAGTTGGCTAAATTCCTCAAAGATCCTCCGGGTCCTGTGGAGAGTGAATCTGAATTGGCCAAGGAAGAGCGAGAACAGACTTGGATGTCTGGAGACTTCTTATGCAAGAACTACCTTTTGGGTGGTTTTGACAATACCCTGTACAATGTGTATCAAGACATGACTTCTGCGAATATTCTCTGGGAATCTCTCAAGAAGAAGTACAAAACCGAGGATGCCGGACAAAAGAAATTTATCGTGGGTAGGTTCCTGGACTACAAGATGGTAGATTCAAGGATGGTGATGTCTCAGTTGGGTGAACTGCAGTTGATCATTCATGAAATACTGGATGAGGGTATGAAACTTTGTGAGATGTTTCAAGTTGCCGCCATAATTGAAAAGTTGTCTCCGTCATGGAAGGACTTCAGGAGTTATCTGAAACACAAAAAGAAGCAGATGAGCCTTGAAGACCTTAGTGTTCGATTAAGAATCGAGAAGGATAACAGGATGTCCGAGAAGGCCAGCTACAAGACTATGGAGTCTAAGGCCAACATCATTGAGGGTGTGAAAGGTAGCAAGAAAAGAAAGAACAGTGGAGCTGATTCTTCGAACAAGAAGTTCAAAGGGAAATGCTACAACTGTGGAAAGAGCGGTCATATGTCAAAGGACTACAGAAACAAGAAGTCTCAGGACGAGGGCAAGAAAAAGAAAAATGAGGCCCATGTCACTGAAGGTGAGCATCTGACTGATGAGATCTCAGAGATGAAACTATCAGCAGTGGTAACCGAAGCCAAAGTAGTTGGGAATCCGAGAGAATGGTGGGTAGACACTGGGGCTACTCGTCATATCTGTGCAGATAGTAAGATGTTTTCCATGTACCAGAGGTCGATGGCGGCGATCATCTGAAAATGGGAAACTCGTCTACCTCCAGGTGGTGGTTGACAAGGCACATGGTTCTGAAGATGACATCCGGAAAGGAGCTGACATTGAGAAATGTATTGCATGTTCCAGATATTCGAAAGAACTTGGTATCGGGCTCTCTTCTTAGTAAAGCTGGTTTTAAGCTAGTTTTTGTTTCTGATAAGTTTGTAATGACAAAGAATGATATGTATGTAGGAAAATGTTACCTAACTGGGGGCCTTTTCAAGCTAAATGTAATGACTGTCAATCGTGCTATTAATAAAACTAGTACTTCTGCTTATATTATTGAGTCACAAAATGTATGGCATGAGAGGTTAGGACATGTTAATTATGATACCATGCGTAAATTAATTAACATGGACCTTATACCTAAATTTGCAATCGATAGCCAACATAAGTGTGAGGCATATGTTGAAGCAAAGATGCGTCGAACATCTTTTCAATCTGTTGAACGCAGTTCTGAACCTTTAGAACTTGTACACACTGACGTGTGTGATATGAATATTGTGCAAACAAGAGGCGGTAAAAAGTACTTTGTCACTTTTATCGATGATAGCATAAGATTCTGCTATGTGTACTTGCTGAGGAGTAAAACTGAAGCGATTGAGAGCTTCGTACACTATAAGAACGAAGTTGAAAATCAACTTGGCAAGAAAATCAAAAGAATCAGGAGTGATAGAGGCGGTGAATACGTTTCACCATTCGGTGAATATTGTTTTGTGCACGGAATTATTCACGAAACCACTGCTCCTTATTTTCCTTAACATAACGGAATTGCGGAGCGCAAAAACCGAATGTTGAAGGAAATGATGAACGCCATGTTGACGAGCTCGGGTCTACCCCAAAACTTGTGGGGGAAGCCTTGCTTTCCGCGAACTACGTTCTAAACAAGCTTCCTCACAGAAGACTGGACAAGACACCATATGAGTTGTGGAAAGGTTTCGTACCTTCCTACAAATACCTAAAAGTGTGGGGGTGTCTTGCCAAAGTAATGGTTCCTAAACCTAAAAAGGTTAGAATAGGACCCAAAACTGTTGATTGTATATTCATTGGATATGCTCGCAACAATAGTGCGTATCGATTCTTGGTACACAAGTCGGAGATTCCTGACATCAATCCGAACATGATAATTGAGTCAAGAATGCGACATTTTTTGAAGAGACGTTTCCTTATAAGGAATGACAGAGAACTGAGTCTCTCAAAAGAACAGTTGATACTGTCAAGGACATTGACCAGGCTGACCAAGAATCAGATCAACGTGTAAATACTGAGACAATCGAGCCTAGACGTAGCAAAAGAGCTAGAACGACTAAGTTGTTTGGTCCCGATTTTCTGACATACTTGTTAGAAAATGAGCCTCAAAGTTATAAAGAAGCTATGTCTTCTCCGGAGACACCTCTTTGGAAAGAGACTATTAACAGTGAGATTGATTCAATCCTACAGAACCATACTTGGGAGTTGGTTGATCTTCCACCAGGTTGTAAGCCACTGGGCTACAAATGGATATTTAAAAGGAAGATGAAAACGGATGGATCAATAGATAAGTATAAGACGAGACTTTTCATAAAAGGTTATAGACAAAAGGAAGGCCTTGATTACTTTGACACCTATTCACCGATGACCCGTATCACATCGATAAGAATGCTCATAGCCATAGCAGCTATATTTGGTCTTGAAATACATCAAATGGATGTAAAGACGACATTCTTGAATGGTGAATTGGATGAAGAAATCTACATGGAACAACCAGAAGGGTTTAGTGTTCCTGGATAAGAACAGAAGGTGTGCAAACTTGTAAAATCCTTGTACGGATTAAAACAAGCACCGAAACAATGGCATGAGAAATTTGACAAAGAAATGTTGTCAAATGGCTTCAAAACCAATGAGTGTGATAAATGTGTACACCAAATCAACACAAAAAGGATATGTCATTGTGTGTCTCTATGTAGACGATATGATGATTATTGGTAGTAATCATGAAATGATTCAGTCTACCAAAAACGTGTTATCCAGCAGATTTGATATGAAAGATATGGGAATAGCTGATGTGATCCTAGGAATTAAGATTTCTAGGACGTCAGACGGATATATATATATATTATCTCAGACTCATTATATTGAGAAGATACTTGATAAATATATCAAAGGGGATCTAAATGTGGCAAGAACCTCTGTGGACCTAACTCTTCATCTATCAAAGAATACTGGCTCAGACGTATCGCAATTAGAGTATTCGAGAATCATCGGAAGTCTGATGTATCTCACGAATTGCACACGACCTGATATCGCTCAAGCTGTGAATCGGCTTAGCAGATATATGAGCAATCCAGGACATAACCACTGGAAAGCCATAGTAAGAGTTTTGAGGTATCTGAGAGAAACTTCAAAATATGGGCTACATTACGAGAGATATCCTGCTGTACTAGAGGGATACAGCGATGCTAACTGGATATCTGATACGGTGGATTCCAAATCCACGAGTGGATTTATTTTCACACTTGGTAATGCAGCCGTGTCATGGAAATCCTCGAGGCAAACATGTATTGCTCGGTCTACTATGGAATCAGAGTTCATAGAATTAGACAAAACAGCGGAAGAAGCAGAATGGCTTAGAAACTTCCTGGAGGATATTCCTAGTTGGCCCAAACCGGTGCCAGCGATTAGCATACATTGTGATAGCCAATTGGCTATTGGGAGAGCCCAGAATATAATGTATAATGGTAAGTCTCGACATATACGTCGGAGACATAATACCATACGTCAACTGCTCTCAAGTGGCATAATAACGATCGATTATGTTAAGTCGAAGGAAAACCTAGCGGATCCACTAACTAAAAGTTTACCTCGAGAGCAAGTTGAGAAGTCATCGAGGGGAATGGACTTGAAGCCTATAATCTAAGAATTGTCACTGTGGAAACCCAACCTAGCTGACTGGAGATCCCAAGATCTAGGTTCAAAAGGGACAACAGAAACTTTGTGCAATTCAAAACAAGCACTGAAGAGTTTTGTACTCTTTCCCATTCCGATAATGACGCTGAGTGCTGCCTGTCATTGGTTAGGATAAGCTAAGGCTTTTAATGATCACTATATTAGGAGATGAGTCCTAATGTGGGTAAAGACAGATTACCTCTTCATAGTAGATCACCTATTTCAAGTAAGAAGTGAGGCCGCTTCCATGGGAACCTTTAAAGGCGGGTTACCCTAAAGTGCTTGATGAATCCGGGACCGTTGTTCAGGGCCAAAATGAACACAACCGTAGAACGGGAAAATGGTCGAATTAAAGCTGTGTTTTGGCAATTGTCTAGGTTTACACCAACGGCAGAACAGTTCAAGACTATGGGTCACTAGTTTACCAAGTAAATCCGATTGTCATTCACTGGGAAAGGTTCAAGGCGAAAGCTACCTATTTCGATGCAGCTTTAGCTCACGGTATCTCTCTCACGTGCCTGAATGAATATTTGAAGAATTGTGGGGGATTGTTGTAAATTCCTCAAATTCATTAAATATGATATGTATATGTATATCATTGGGATTTTCAAGGGGTGTATGGGAGGTTGCAATCCTTGGAGGGTTGCAACCCACCCCAAGGGGTGCCCTATTGGCACCCCTCCATGCCTTATAAAAGAAGGCTTTTATTCCAATTGTAACATACAGAAATATACAATAAAATATCCAATTTTAAAAGGCATTGTGTTGTTTTCTTTGTTTTGAGAGAGAGATCCACCATTAGGATCCAAGTTCAAACACTTGTTAAAGAGTGCTCATTGAACAAGAATAATCCAAGTAATCCTGGGAGAACGTTGGCAAAACGAATCCGTAAAGCACCTGTGACGGCGCCAATAAGTTCTTAAGAACAGAAATCATCTCGACTTGGACGATTTAATCAGGGTTTTCTGGTTCTTATTGTTTTATGATTTTTGTCGCATCTAAATCTACTTTTCTGGTAGTTAGATCTGTTTGTTTGCATGTTGTATCACTGTTTAATGACACTAAATTGCCCATAGAGAGTGATGAAATATTATCGTTCATTTATTCTATCTTAACTAATTATGAGATTGACTATTATCTTATAAACCATGAGTTTTTTCTCCTTAACATAGTATAGCCATTTCTCTTAGGGATTGTCTTGGACCTTAACAACTTGGTTCTCTTCGATGTGCATAAAACTCTCCTTTTATACCACTAGCTCGTCTTTATTGCAATCAAAGTCAGATAAATACCATCTGCTAATGTCCTTGGATCAGTTGTCCGAAAATCCATTAAATAATTTTTTTTTTGAATTGTTGGAAATCTGTCGTCAAATCATCACTTCCGAGTTTAAGGGGAGTATGTAAAATCTCCGACTGTCTCAGGCTCTTACAAAAAATACACTCCATAAATTCGAATTCATGACCTGAAGATCAGATCCTGAATCATATACCATTAAATCACGAGGACTCACCTTAAACACATACATACATGCTATTTTTCAGTAATTAGAAAAATGAATGAGTAAATGAGAGCTGCAGAAGACTTTTGCTTATGTATTCTCTCTCTCTCTCTCTCTCTCTTTATTTTTATGGAATACAATGAATTATTAATTATTAATCGTAAGAATTTATAACAAAAGTCCAAATATTCACCATTTGATGAACACATGGTGGGTAGTTGACACGTTTCTGATGTTAGAATCAATCAATTAATTGATTATTATATTTTGTGTTTATTTAATAAATTAATATTAATATACCAAACCAAATGGAAAGTTGTTTGCAATGGAAATTATTGTACCAACTACCAAGTCAATTTTTGGTCCATAATAATACAACTAATGTGAAATATTTTATCCAATTTGAGAACCTTCTATATATAATTTAAGACCTTTATTTTGGATTTATGGTGATGCAAACTTTTTCCAATCATATAAAACGACAATGTTAGTATATGAATTCATCAAATTCTCACATTATGGCTAACCCAATTCATACCACGTTTTACAAAAGATTAATTTTCAATTTTTAGTCATTATATTTTTAAAATTATTCGGGAAACATTCTTATTTTACTTCTATTAATGTATTTTAAGTGTTAAAAAAACTAATGACATTAATCTTGCAAGTAATTTAAAAAAAAAAATTAACATTTATCACAAATAAAAGTAACACGGAAATATTTTTTTGTCATTTTTTTTAAAGATAGAAAAACATTTTTCCTCCTACAATTTTTAGTATTTACTATCTATAGTTTTCATAATATTTTAATATTCATGTCGAATTTTCATAGAAACATTCATCATTATAAGGGTTAAACAACCACTTTTTTTTTTTTTTATAGGAACTTATTATTTTTTTCACCTAAAAATAATGGCGTCAAATTAAAAAACTTTTAAAATAAATCAATTTCCACCCTAAGTTACTAACTGTATATTAATTTTTACCCAAAATTTTGGAGCAATTATCATTCTTCTATCTTTGATTTGTGAAAATTAATACATTTTTAAATGTTTAAAAGTTTAACTTCAACAAAGTAACAAACTATTGTAAAAATTGTGGACGGATAATAGTAAATCCTGAATATTATAGAAAAAATGTCATTATCCTTTTTTTTAAAATACAAAGAAAAATGACAAATTAGTACCTAACCTAAATTTCAAACACGAAGAACAAACAAAACAAAACCAAAACGAAGAGCAAAACCAACAAACAAACAATGGCATGCCTTTCTTGATACTTCATCACCCACATTATCTAGAAGATTGAAAATTAATTAAAGGGCATCAATATGATAATAAGAATTAATGACGCATTCGAAAATATTCTATTGTTAATTTTTTTTTAAACATTTAACTTAACAGTGTAATTAAAAAAATAATTTGAGGTTTAATTTATTGATCCACGAAAAAACTGGCTTGTTGATTAATTTAATATTGGTTTTATATTAAGGCCAGTCGTGATTATAGGCAGACTCGACCTCTAATTTTTTAAAAAATAATTAACGGCCAAGTGCACATCATCATCATTATTAGCCTCAAAACAAAAAAAAAAAAAATATATATATATCTATATTATAAAGCACAATGGTGTTGGAGAAAGAGAGTGCATCCAACGGCTCTCTTTATGTGGCTTAATTAACGGCTCAGATCATTTCATTGGTAATTGGAGGAAAGAGAGTGAATTGATTGATGGAAAGGGTCAAAATTTTCAAATTTTCAAATAAAAAAAAATAGAAAGTTAAAATAAAATCATTTAATTTTGTAACACCGTGCCGTAGGCACGGGCATCATTTAATTAAAAAATAAAATCATTTAATTTTGTACACCGTGCCGTGCCGTAGGCACGGGCATCATTTAATTAAAAAATAAAATCATTTAATTCTGTAACACCGTGCCGTAGGCACGGGCAAAAACTAGTATATATATATATCTTCAATTCGGAAGATATCAGAGCCTGATTTATTTACAATGTAGCTAGTGTTGGTAATTAAACAAAATTTTCTTTTTAGTAGCAATTTTGGGGAAATATCTTATGATATTACTTAATATTTGTTTCGCATGACTTCTCCATTAAATAAAAGAAATTTTTTTAAGCGAAAAAATATTATCAATCAAATATTTTCACAATATCTAATAAAAATTCGTATTGACAATCAACCATTGAAATATTTTATTAGATTAAAAGCTCAACTTATAATAAAAGCTCAATTAAATTTATTTGAATAAATTCTATTTGAAAAATTATATTAACTTATTAAGTAGAGTCTAACTCTTAAATATTTTATGTTTTTTTTTTTTTTTTTTTTTAATTAAAACCTGCTAATCACTAATAAGTGATAGAGTCTTACGTTTGCCAAATGATTCCTATCCAATAATTACATTATGGTCTATTTTAAATATTTTTAATTATTGGTTCTGACATTTCTATCAAACAATTTGTTGATTAAGTGCTAATTAGTCTTTGGTGGCCCTAATTTCAACTAACTTTTGTTTGTTTAATAGCTGCATTTTCCACTATATATCACGTCTTTGTTTATTATTGGCTTTATAATTTCCCTTATTAAAATCAAAATCCGAGATATAATGTAACTGAAAATTTGTAATGAAATAGACTAATATCAAGTTAATATAAGAAATTAAACCATATGATACTTTTGAAAAAATATATTTTATAAATATTGGGGGTGGGCATTTTCTGATTTTGTTTTTTTATTTTTATTGAATCGAGCCGTTATGATTTTCATCAAACAAAATTATTTGAATCGATTATAAATTTAAAGCGAACCAAATCGAAATTTCAAACATCCCACCATTAAATTATATATTTTAAAGAATTTTTTTTTTTTTATTATTTAGGGTTCGGTTTTGAACAAAATCGAGCAAAACCAAAACAGAAAGAACCTAAGTTCAGTTTGGTCACATGTTCAATTTGGTTCACTAGTTTTTTGTCCACCCTAATACATAAAATTATTTCTATTTAAATATCAAACGATCCACTTAAACTACAAACGAGATGTTTAAGAATATTAATATGTATGTTCTATAAATAAAAATTTAAAATAAGATTATTCTTAATTATTTTGTTTGTTTTGTGTTATTATTTGTTTAAAAGGCATTTAAAAAAATTAAGATTTTGAAAACAAAGATGTGTTCTATTTTTCAGAGTAAAAAGTTACAAAAATTAGAAGTCGTCAAAAGATAGATTATAAATCCCTATATTTTTTCCTTAAATTAATTTTTGATTTATGATGCAAATTAAAAAATATGGTCGTGCCTTCTTAATGGATTAAACATGAAACTCATTTTTGCTTTGACGACGCTTAGTGTCTGATTATAATAATATCACATAATTGGAAACCACCTAATTTGACCGAAATTTTATCAAATTATTTAATCTAAATATTTATTTACAAAAAATTCAAATGTCAAATCAAATCTTGCGTATGCAGCTAAAGATTCCATCTTTTTAATTAGCATGACATTGTGACGACAAGGTGACTAAAGAATTATTGGACTATGGACTAAATTATAAGAACAAATTTTATAAGCTTGTTAAGTTTAATTAAATAGTTACAATAAGAGTGTACATCAGAGGAAGTATAAAAGCACTCATGAGAATTACATGATTCGGAAACAAACTTGTCCAGCAAACACCACTCGTGTTAAAATTTACTACATTGTTGAAATCTCAATCTTTTGTAACACTACAAGAAAATTGACCTTTAATTTCAAAAAATTTCGTCGATAAAACTTAAAATTTCGATGTTAAAGGTCTTCGGCATCGAAGTAAAATTTTGACCAGAAAGTTTGGTCGATGAAGGTATTTAGCGTTAAAAAGCAATTTCGACGCTAAAAATATATCTTCAGCGATGAAATATTTTATCGAAAAAAGTACTTATCTTTAGCGTCAAAAATCATTTTCGACGCTAAAAGTAAATACTTTTAGCGTCGAAATTGGTTTTTGACATTAAATACCTTCATTGACAAGCTTTTGCGTCAAAATTTTATTTCGACGTAGAAGACCATTAGTGACGAAATATTTTGACGGTTGTACGGGTTAAATTTGGGCTAAGGGCAAAATCATATTTTCATCTCGGGCCCAATATTATTCCAAATCCAAATATCTAACAGTATACGGCCCATGAGACTTAACCATTCTTATATAAAGCTCAATTCCTACAAACAACCAAATTATTGGGCCAAGGCCCACGCTCAAATGAGAGGCCTACTAAAATATCGTTAGACTTACCAGCTACTAAACTAAAGAAACATTTTTTTTTTTTATGATTAATAACCCCACGTGATTGGTTGTTTAGGACACTAAAGGGTTAAGCATTTACTGTATTAATCAAACTCATATCTTGATAGCCTATAAAAGGGGCCACAATTCAGAATAGGGGAGAGATTTTTTTTAGCTCTCATACTTGAACTCTAAAACGAGATCATCATCTAAACGCTAGCTCACTGCCCTCACGGCAGTCAACGGAGGTCAAGGTAACCATGAACCTTACTCTTCCTTATTTTCCGCCCGTCTTCACTACTGACTTGAGCGTCAGAGTGCCTACGGCACCCACCACACCGGTGGGTAGGAACTCCCCGCCCACTCTACCTTTGTCTTGCAGTATCGCTAGTGCTCTCTTTCCTACGAATTCACGATTGTGGGCCAGAGGTGAAATCCAGCGTCCACAACGCTAAAGGTGAAAATATTAAAAATAAAATAAAAAATTCATTATAATTAGTTTTAAAAACTAATTATAACAAAATTGACATTACAAATTAATTTCAAACTAAATTTCATTACAAAAGTAATTAAATTTTTAGAAAACATAAGAACATCATTATAAATTTGTTATAACAAAGATATCTTTATTGATAAAATAAAATTATAAAATTTATCACAACAAAAAACATAAAATAATAAACAAACTAATAAAATATATTTTTCTATATATTTTTTTCATCTTCACTTTCATTTGTTTTTCATTTTCTTCACCATCTTCCTTTCCACCATTTCTTCATCTTCATATTTCCCTAAAAAAAATAACAAAAAATGAAACAAAATCCTCAAGGACAATGAATTTTAGATATGAAATAAGAGTACGAGAGAAAGAAAGTGAGAATAGGAGAAATGAAAAAGAAAATTAATTTATAGGAAAAAAATAACCTTTAGCGACAAAAGCCTATTTCGTCGCTAAAGGTCCTCAAATAACTGGATTTATTTCCGCCAAAATTTTGATCTTTAGCATCGAAATTTTTGACTTTTAGCATCAAAAATTCGTCGCTAAATGTCAAAATATTTAATCAAAATTTATTACGCGAAAAAAATCAAATTTTAGAAGACAGGAAATTGAAAATTGAAAATTTACTCTTTAACGTCGAAATTAAAATTCGACGCTAAATGATAGTATTTTTTTTTATATTTTTAATATTTAAGAAAATATCCAGCATTCTAAAATCATATTTAAAATTGCTAAAGGCCTACCCTTTAGCGTCGAATTTAAATTTCGACGCTTAAGGCTCTACCCTTTAGCGTTGAACAACTAATTCGACACTAAAGATGCAACCTTTTAACATCGAATCTAAACAATCTACTACTTTTAGTGAAAATTCATTTTACTTGTGAAATTCATTCACAAAGAGATTAATAGATTGTTTATATAAAATAGACAATGAGTATTGAAAATTAGAAGATTAATCTCTTATATATAAAATTAGGCTAAACTAACAGTTGTTCAGCTTTTCCACGATATAAGAACTTAGATATCTATGTTTATGTTCTATAGTCTTTTGTCTTCAATTTTCTATTTCATTTTTATAAACCGACCATTCCCATAGTTATATATGGACAATGAAAAAGAACACGGAAAATCATATTTCGAAAAAATAATAATAGACATTGTCATGATCTAAAATCGGGATTAGTGACTTTTAGATCAAAAATACAAAAATTAATCAATTCGAAAATTAGTCAAATAGTCAAAAGTTCCAAGAAATCGGTCAAAGGGTCAAAACATATCGCAAAGACTTTAAAACAAAATAAAATATAAAATCATATAAAAAAAATAATTAAAATATTCTCACAGTTAAATGTGAGCACCTGTTGTGAATAAATAATCACAATTCAAATAATGATCCGATTAAGCATCACTCAAATAAATTCACAATTTGATAATTTAAATACAAATCAAGTTCGTAAGGGGTGTGTGTGTGTGTCTGTGTCCGTCCAATAAAACAATATCAATGATGTGAGTATATGAAAAATCTACAATTTATACATATATGTAAATAAAATATACATCATCAATATAATATATCAATTTATGAAAAATCGTCATGTGAACACAAATATGGTAGATCTGAGTAATGTCACACGAGGTTGCGTAACCAGACACCCAATACGGGAGCTGTGAGTAATCAATGTGCCACATGGGGCTACATAACCAGTCACTCAAATGGGAGTCATGAACCAGACACCACAAAGGAGCTGTGAATAATCAATGTGCCAGCTGGAGCCGTATAACCGGTCATCCAAATAAGGTCATAAACCATACACCTAATACGAAAGTTATGAACCAGTCCCACCAGAGGCACTGTGAATATGACACACATGGCCTAGTAACCAAACACCCAAGAATAAGGCTGCGAACCAAACACCCTGTATGAGGATGTGAATCATAATCATACAACGCATATATCCAATTTTTATTTAATTACCAATCCAATCAATTAATCAATTTTTACAACCATATAGTTATTTATCAAAACCAAAACAGATTTATCACACCATGATGGTCACGGCGTGCCGCCCGACGTGCCATCTCATATTTTCATAAAGCATGGTTAATATTAAAACACATTTTATATCATTTTCATATATATATATATATATATATATATAAAATGATTTAAAACCACAATCAAGGTGAGAAACCGAATCTCTACCTCAACCCAATATTCGAAATGCGAAACCGATCCCACAATAGTGATCAACACGTCAAGTCTATTATGTTGGTTACATTGTTACATAATCCTCCTCGGGCCCACCTGGCACACCTTACGAGGCATGTAGGTCCCGTTGATCGGTGACTGTCAATTGGCCACTCAAAAACAACATCTCAAAACCTGAGATGTAAAATATCCAAATCAATATCCTGTACAATTCTAACAGACATTCAACATAGTTCTGTCTAAAAAAAAAACTTCCCACTTAAAATCCAATACCATAAAAATGCAAATCTGGTGCCTATAATAATCATACATATTCATACTTCATATCCAACTCTACAATTCACAATCAGCACTCCAAATCTCAAATCCATAAACCAAGTCTCAATACAATTTAATATTCCGAAACTGATAAATTTATAAACGTAATAACACTATAATACACAAAGTTAGAGTTCAGGTTCATTACCACACGAAATGATCAGCCCAACACGTCGGAGATATCGAGCATAAGAAACTGCCCGAGACACGGCCGCGTGTGGCCTTCACGTGCTGCTACATGTGTCAGCGTATGGAGCCCACGAGTTGGTGAGTCTCGACATGGCCAACACCAGAAGATGTGCGTTGATGTCCTGAGTCCAATGATGGTGGTCATCCACTGAGATAAGCCCCGGTTTTCCGTGAATCAGCCAAAAATCATCAGTGTTTCCAAGCTCATCTTCATCGAAGGGCCACTGCTGGCTTCAATATCACCACCAAAATGTTCCTCATGAATTCCTCTATAATTCCCCAAACTTAGATTGCCAGAAAATTAGCTCAACCGTCAGGTTTCTCATTTCTCTCTCTCTCTCTCTCTCTCTATCGTATTCTCTCTCTAAAAATGATGGTTCAATATTTTTGCTCAAATGTGGAAGAATGTGAGATTTTATAATGGTTAGAAATTATCAGTTGGCAAGATTAATTTTTAGTCAATTTGTCATTGAGCAAAACATATTAAAACTCTATCAATTGATCCAAATTTCAAAAACTTCGAAGTTTGACTCAATAACGCAAATCTTAACCAAGGCTTTTACAGTGAAAATACAATAATGCTCTTAAAATTGGGCTATTACATCATTCACTCCTTTAAATAATTTCACGAAATTCAAAATACCAAAGGGATCAAGGTACAACATCACGTATGAAGGTTAAATAGATAAGAGTATTTTCCAAATGCTTTAGTCTTAAACTCGAAAGCATGATGCCATATAATGCCATGTCTGACAACTAGATCCACTAATATAGTATTGTTCGCTTTGGTCCTTACAACAAGGATGGATCTCAAGCCCAAACTTTACCACCGGCTTTGTTCGTGGGACCACCGATTTTTAACCCATTGGCCTAAAACACATTATTGATAGTACAATATTCCATAAGACATTCACAAATAGAATTTCTTCTATATGAGATATTGACTTTCTGATCTAAGATTGATCTGACGTCTCATCGTAAGTCACAATCTCATAGAAAGAATTTCCAATTAATGAAAAGTCATGAGTAAGTCAGGATGACACGTTCGCAATATTGAATCATGAAAACATCATTTCCATAGGATGTTTGTGGTGTAGAACCCATGTCATACGCAACTGGACTAAATATTTTAAGAATTTCAAAGGTCTATAATACCATGGGGCCAACTTGCCATTAACATCGAATCACTGAACTCCCCAAAAGAAGAAAAATCTTCAAAAAATCAAAATCTCAATCAAGACTCTTAGAATTTCATTCCCAAATAATATATCTCCTTTGGTAATACTGGGTCATTCGCAAAAAATCACTTATCACTCGAATACTCTCAGTAGTCATCCTTAATCAAAACAGGCCCAAGAGTAACACGATCTCCTGTTTCGGCCAAACGTAGAAGAAAACTATACTGAATTTCGTAACAAAGTCCAGAGTGAACCACTCAAGGATTTGCAAAACCATTTCAGACGAACCATGTCTTTTTTTGTCCTAAGTAAACTAGACACATAGAACATAATAACATGTCCCACTCCAACTTTGCAATAATTTATAACTGACATCTATGCTAATCTCTGGTGTTCAAACTTCATCGAATGACCAAATCCCACATTGAGATATGTACTTTATCACAACATGTTTCATTTCCTAGTCACTGGGATCGCCTCATTAAACTCTATATAAAACTTTAAGATGTACTGAAGTCTATACCTATGCACTTTTGATAGAGAAATCCCCCAAGCTCAGAGTCTTTTAATACAATCAAGTTGCACTTCCCATATGAAGAAACATATATGTATTTATTCCTCACTCATCCAAATGTTTGCCATCATGCACTAGTACAAGACATAATCTAGTTCCACAAGTAAGTAAACAAATTATAGGCAATTCATCAGTATTATAAACTTCAATGAATAGTGCATTTGTCAATCTCGCCAATGGTATAGCCATTTAGAGAAGTTCTCGGGTAAAATGTCAATAGTAACTCGCCAATACAACAAACCTTACACCCCTGACACATTATAAGGTATTTCCCAATGTATTACATCCTTAAGTTTAGCTGGGTCCATTAGAATACTTTTTTAGAAAGTGAGAAGTTGTAAGAATTTAACTTCTGACATCCATAAACCACCTTATCCCTAGCATACATTTGATGCACCCTTAAAGTCTAAAAGAAAATCCTCAAGTGTATCTCTGTTTCCTTCTGAGTCTCTAGAAAAATTAAAATATCATTAATAAATACAGTAGCAAATTGATCCAAATAAAGGTCTAAAGAATATGTTTAAGGGGTTTATAGAAGCTGCTAGAGCAATAGTTAACCAATATGAGTAATAGTTAAATCATCTAGTTCCAATAGATGAAACTCAACAATTATACTATGACAACTTGCTCATCTAGTGAGATATTAACCTTTTTAGGCAGCTCGTAATGTCCCAACACCAAAGTTCTGGCCCAACACCAAAGTTCTGGCCCATAAGGTTTCAATCTTATTCCAATATCAAGGTGGCTCAACTCCAAAACCTTGTCCCGAAAGGGTCTTACTATTATACCAGGAGCTATTCATAATAAGTCCATCACATACATCTTCCCAAATAATGTACGATGTCACGACTATACTATAGGTCACTACATTGCCTCCTAATAAAGCTCGATACGACCCTAAGGGCCTCAAGCACAATATCTATGAGAAGGTCGTTCCTCTGGCAAAAAGGCCCACCATACTATAACACTTCGGTTATCATGACTTGTCCATTATGATCACTCTTTTTAGGCATGATATGTTAGTATACATATAATCATGTATTTGTGAGTTCGACATACTCTTAGCACTTCCCGGGAGCTCGTGAATATTTTCTTTCAATTTCAGCACTCATTTTAATTTAACAACACTTATGAATAGTTTTCAATTATTTTTATGATATCTTGAGCTACATATATCATTTTTCAGTGATTTCAGCATCTTTGGAAAACTTAGACATAAGATTACAACTTTCATGTTAAGTATTTTCCTTAAAAACATGTGTAATTAAGTCAAATTTAAGCTAAAATTTTAAGTTCCTGCACTATATGAAAATAGTAATAATTTTGACATGTGAGTCTTATAAAAATGACATTTTTTATTTAGAAAAGATCAAAGCATGTGTGTGGCTCATTGTTTTCCCCCATTTTCTCATCTCCCTCTCACGAAACCTCAACCCTCTTATTCCTTATTTTTTTATTCTTCACGGCCGACACAACTTACAAAGAAATTGAGTTAATTTTTCTTGCAAGTTCATGAGCTATTCAAAGAAAGTAAGTCTTTTAGTCTCATCTTAGTAGTTATTCAAATGATTCAAACATGTTTTCTAAGTTTTGGCATTTGAATCCATGAAACCAATGTTAGATTTATGTTCAAGTTTCATTAGGAGGTTGATTTGAATGATAAGCATGTTATATTGGTGTTTATTATCATGATTTATGTATGGATTTGGGTTGGATTAGAACCCCTAGGTATGAGCTTATTGTTTCCATGAACCTATGGTGTAACAAGTCATGTTAGATGTTGAAGGATATGGTGGTTTTGTTGTGAATTAATGGTGTCTTGGTTATGGGTGCTTGAATTTTACCCTTATGATACAATGAGATGAATTCAAAAACAGATCCAGAATCGTGCTCGTGTCACGTTGCAACATTAAACGTGAGATTTTGTCTTAATTCTTACCTTAGGTGAGTCGCGACATGAGAAGTTCTATTGGCATCGCGACACTTATGACTCTACATCACAACACGTCAAAGCTCTTTAGCTAGTATGGGCATATGTAATATTCATGTACATGTTTATTATTATAATTACTTATGTGTACTAACCACACTTTGGAGTATTTCCAATAGATTCTTTGCAAGATGTTCTATCCAAATTTCACATGCCCACACGAGTGGTAGGACATAACGTCAGTTTAGTGAGTTAATGCTATGATTTTTATGTTTTAAACTTTAAATGCTTATTAAACCAAGGTTTGAGTTTATGATTTATTAAACTTCAGATTTATATGAATATGCTTTAATATATTTATGTTTTCATGGTTAACAACTCAAGTATGTGTGATATCTCCAACTTATAATAATTTATACATGTTTTCCAAGTCATGCCCTAAATGTGAACTAGTGCAAAATGACTAAGTTGATAAGAGTACCCGAAGTCTAAAGAGACTTCTTGGCTTATAAGTTCATGTTATGTGATACAGTTACAATCCGATATATGATTAGTGATTCATGTTTCACGATTTACGTCATGTGTTTCATTATTTACGTTTCATGTGTGAAAGGTTTGGTTGATGAGTTGGTAACATGTCATAGTAGTTCCGATTAGAGAATCCGTTCGGATGACATTCATCTCATACCTATTCTAAAATAGACAGGGGGTACGAGTGGTGTAAGCATAAACTAGCGCATACGTCTATATATGATTTGCGTAAGCATGTTTTAGAAGGTTCTGCCATATGTATTTGATATGATGTATGTTTCTCAGTTTGCAGTTTATGTTTCATGATTTACAATTATGTTTCACAGTTTATAAGTTTACAATTATCTTTATAATTTTCAGTTTATGTTACAGTTTTCACTTCATGTTTATAGTTTAGCATTCATGTCTACGACTTATAGTTTTCTTTACAGTTATAATTCATGATTATAATTTTCGACTCAGATTTACAATTTTAGTCCACATTTACAGTTTATGTCATATTTACAGTTTACTTCAAGTTTATGCTTTCAGTTCATGTTTTCGTTTTCAGTTCATGTTTATACTTTACAATTTTCAAGTCATGTTTACAGTTTTCAGTCAAGTTATCATGTTTACATTTTTCATTATACAGTTTTTAGCCATAATTATAGTTTTCAGATCAAGTTTACAGTTCAAGTCACACTTATAGTTTCAGGTCATGTTTTTAGTTTTCAGTTTAACGTCACAGTTAATGTTTACAACTTATGTTTTCTCAGTTTGCAGTTTGTGTTTATAGTTTATGAGTTACAGTTTTTAGCCCATGATTTACATGTTTTCAATTCACGATTTATGTATTTCAGTTTATGCTTTACATGTTATAGTTCATGATTCAATTTTCAGTTTATGATCTATATGATTTCAATTCAAGATTTACAGCTTTCAATTCATGAATTATAGTTTATGCATCACGCATTACAGCTTACAGCCTGCGATTTATAGTTCCCCATCATGTTTTATAATTCACATTCCATGCATTCCATCCATGTTTTACAACTATATTTAAAGTTATGTTTTCTACTTATCATCATGAATTCCAGTTACAATACATGTTTACAGTTTACAATTATGTTTCATGATTTATACATCATAGTATACAAGCGTACGTGAGGTGACGATCGAATCTCGATACGTAAGGCGATGTAGGGGAGACGTTTGAATCCTAATCGCTATATAAATATTTTACATATTTTTAACACCAGTAGAGTACCGTTCCCTCAGCTTCAGCTTTAGTTCGCCTAATAGTTCCTTGAAACCCTCTTAGGTTAATTCATGTTCATTTATAGTTCATGCTTATGTGATGTTAGGTCTCGCTAAGTGTGTTATATATTACAGCTCGGTTTTCCCTACTTATGTGGTGTTAGGTCCCGTTAAGCAGGTTTCATGCCCTCATATTACGATACTGGTGTTGTCATCCTAATAGTTGTAAATGGTATCTATTTATAATTTTTGTTTCTCTGGTTAACATTTCAGTTAAATTTATGTTTTCAGTTTACAATCCAATTATTGTTCGTGTTTTTAGCTTTTGGCCCATGTTTTAGTTTCCGGTTCACAGTTTATAAGTTATGAATATTTGTATTCATGTTTATAGTTTTCAGTTACAAGTCATATTTACAATTTACAAATCATGCTTACGATTTATAGTCATATTAGTAGTCTTTAGTCCATGTTTCAGTTCACATTTTATAGCTTAAAGTCATGTTTATGGTTTTCAGTTTATGTTACAAGTTTTAACTATTATTTACAGTTATAGTCATGATTTATAGTATCATGATTTTCAGTTTACACGTCAATGTTATTCGATACAGCTCATGGTTTTCAGTTATAGTTTGTAGCCACGTGTCATGATTTTCAATTACAGTATATGGTTTTCAATGCAATTATGAATATCAGTTCAATTTATGATTTTTTGGTTTCAGTCTACGATTTCAGTACAGATTATGAGTTGCAGATCACGCATCATGAATTATAATTTATGTTTCACGTATTACCGTATATATTTCATAGTTACATGTCAAGTTATTTTATGTTCTTTTTTATAGTGTTCATTCACTAGGTCGTATTAATGACTTATTCCCCCACCATGTAGTTTTGTGTTGTAAGATTTTAAGATTGAAGAGGATGAACATTGAAGAAGATGGATATCAGCTGTAGTTATTAGGACACAATGTCATAAGTCTATGGTTGCATATGCTTGTCATGCCAAACTTTGGGGTCAAATCATTTTCTTGTACATAGATGTAACACCCCGTGAAATTCAAGATGTTATCGGCTGGAGGCCAGACCACCTGGTCTAAGGGTAGTAAAAAAGCCCAGGCCCGGCCCGGCCCGGGGTGAAAAAAGCTCGGGCCGGGCCTTAGAGACAGAAGCCCGGCTCGAACTCGAGCCTGAGCCGGGCTCAGAGATTTAAGCCCGGGCTCAGCCCGACCCGGGCTTAAATTCAAAAAAAATATATATCCACAATCTCTCTTTCACTCTCAGCTCACACCTCACAGCCCAAGCCCTAACCTAATTCACATTTCAGTTCTCACAAATTCACAATTGATAGCCTCCACTCAAATCTCAATCTCAGGCTCTCAGCCTTAGCCAGCCTCCACTCCTCATGTCTTATAGTCTCGTCCCTCTCTCTCAAATCTCAATCTCAGACTCTCACTGACTGCTCATTGCTCGGCTCGCCTCTCACTGGTCACTGCTCCTGTTCAGCTTACTCTCCATTCACAATTGGGGCTATTTTTGTTTTTTATGTGATGTATATTTTGTTGTCTTGAATATGCATATAGTTTGATCAAATGAAATTACGGTACTGGTTTATGTGTTTTATAATGGATTAAGATGTATGTGATACTAGATTTTTCTTTTTGAAATTTTATTTTTTTTAAAAAAAAATTCAGGCCGAATTTGGCCCGGGCCGGGCTTTTCTTGACCCCAGGCCGAAATTTTTTTGGTCGGACTCGGGCCGGGCTTTTCAAAGCCCAGGTCCAGCCCGGTCCGTTGCCACCCTTAACCTGATCCTCATAAGCCTTACTCTAGATAAGACGTGTCTTAATTTTCTATCATGCATGATATCCAAAGATGTATGTATGTATATATATAACTCATTCAGTACAAGATGCAAAAGAAGGGCTTCGTGCCCAAAGGCATAGTCTATGTAAGCATAATCAAGTAGTCTACAATTTACTATCAAACAGAACTATATTTCCCATTATAATCAATATATCCTATAACCTAATGCCAAAACCCCTTGGGTGACTTGTAAAATAATATCCATCATCCATCGCATCATCTCTGTGAAGGGTAGAAGGCTACATCTAGAGTATAAGAGAAACCTGCAAAATACTAACAAACTGAGGGGTGAGTGTTTTGGACTCAGTGAGTAGATACCAATTAAATAAACTCTTCACATACAATACTTTTATCAAACCACTAGAAAATTCAAAGCACGTCCATAAATCATTTTCCATGCATGCCATAGTCGAAAACATATCAAGCGTTCAATGTCCACGTCGCGCGCAAAGACTGAGCGAGGAACGAAACAGTCTCTTATCGACAAGGTAATGGGTCGATCCATTTTTGATGGTCGAAACTATACAAGCTCCCCGACGGAAACATGATGATGAGTTACAAAAAAACATAAAAATATACAAAGAGCGTCGGGACGAAAACATATCATCAATCGAGCGTCTCGGTGGAAACATAATGTTAATTCAGAAATCATGAAAATATTTAACAAGTGCTGAGATGAAAACACGTAACAAGTGAAAATTTATTAATAATTTAAGCTCATCGAAATCAAAATTTCAAAGTCAAAACCTTTAAAAAATAATCAAGGAAAACATATAATAAGACATCTACTCAAAGTGACAGGTTACAAAAGATTACTGAGAGGTGGGTGGTTGATCAAGCTGTCGATCTATAATAAGATAAGAATAAGTGAGATTCCTGACTTGATCATTTAAAGAAAAAAAAGTACATCACATATTGAAAGCGAACAAAGCGTGATTCTATTATTCACTACAAGTTTAATTAATTACTCTATACTAAAGGCATATAAATCAATTCATAATATGGCCTCATCATCACCCCACATTCCAATACTATTAGTTAAATAATTATTTAAACATCATCAGTGAACATTGCCACATAGTCAATTAATTCAATATACTTTCCTTCTAAAATCAACCCAAGGCAACCATAGATATTGTTGAACAATTATGAACCATAGCATCACTATTTGTAAAAGACATGGTGTTTTTGTACAAATTAACTATGTGACAAAAGAAATTGCTCTTTTATCATTTTGTAATTGGATTACTTGAATATATAAATGATAAAAGTCCATATGATTAGTACCAGATTAATAAGATATGAGACAATATTAATCCACGAAAGGTTTAATCAGTAAACATCCCTAGTCGTAGTATTATCGAGACTGGACATCAATAATGAGGAACATGCTAGTATTACACTTGTGCGCGTTATGGAAGCTTAACGACATAGTTCTCATATATTTAAGTATTGGATACTTATGTAAGTGTGATAGGAGGTTCTGTTAGCCGTTGGACCGGGAACAGCTTCGCTCTGGATAGACCCCTCGGAATCCCATTGGTAGTATGACTATGTGTCTATGGGAATCCGAATCAGGGTAGGTGTATGTGGTCTTAACCTGAGACTTGCATCGCTAATACTTGTGACAATCAATATACTTTGGTTTTGGTCGTCCGGAGCTTTAACAGGTTCTGTGTATGCCTCTTCTGGGTATACTGAGAATCGTAGTGTATTGGATGTGATGTCAAGATGGAAGTATCACTTCAGTCATATGGAGATGATGATCACGCAGGGATACAGAACTAGTACTCTTAAATGCTGCAGCTATCGGGATAGTATGACTAGGTCATGATTATCCGATTACAGAGACTAGTTGCTAGTGATCCGATATATGCTTCGTATGGGGCAGACACAATTCCAGCCCTAGGCCTAGCATGTGACATCAGATACTGGATTGTAATACACAATACATTGTATACTATGCCAGATAAAGATTATATATTCCTCGTTGAATATTTCTGGAGAATTGGGTAGGCACGATACTTTGCTAGAAGCCAACCATTTCTTGTAAATCGGTAAGAACATGGTACCGGGTACGCACGTGTTCGGATAGTCCGATGACCGTATTTACTGCCAACATATCCAGGGATCTCTTGGGTCGCTTCCCAAAGATTCACCGATGACATTTGACTCTCTCATAATTAATCTGGGATTAATTATGAGAGAGAAAATTAATATGTGATTAATTACGGAAATAATTAATCTGAGATTAATTATGAGAGAGAAAATTAATCTGGGATTAATTCGTCGAGAAGATAGAACGCGATTAATTTGGAATTAATCGGTAAAGTAAATTTAATAGTTAAATTGGATTTTACTATTTAATTTATTTAATTGGGCTAAAATAATATATTGGATATATTAATTGAAATTGGATTTCAATATGGAATTAAAATTGGATTTTAATTCAAGCGAACGAATTAATTTAGAATTAATTCGTAAGCGACTTTCGTAAAAATTTTGCTAGGCATTATTATTAATTAAATTGGATTTAATTACGTCGCGACGAAAAATTTGTTTAGTCGGATTAAACGAACTCAGGCCCAAAGTGTGTTACAAGCCAACTCAAATTTGGAATTTGAAAGTGGTGGGACCCACTTTACTTACATCACTTATCACTATTCATGATGGGTGTAGTTGGCTAATTAATGTTGGACTTTAAAACACAACACACCAACCAACTTTTGTAATCACTATTCATTTTCTCTCTTTCCTCCAAAATCTCACCATGGCCGAATTCTTCACTCTTGGAGGGGAAAAATTTTGCTTCATTTTTGACAAAGCTAGCACTTTAAAGAGTCAAACAAGGTGATAGAGAAACTCACCCCAAGAGTTTAGAACTCAACACAAAGGCTTGGAGCATCTACAACAAAGAAAAGTTTTGAACTTCTCATCTAAATCAATGTAAGTATTCCGCAACTTATTTTTGATTTTATTCACACTAGAATCATGTTTAGGATCCTTGGCAAGTCTTAGAGACACTAACAATGGTATCAGAGCCACCTAAACTTGATTTTAAATTTTAGAGTTATTAACTTTAATTTGAGATTTTTTGCTTGGAGCATGATTTTTCCAAATTGATTGTTTGGTTATGATTAGATGATGATAAATTAGATTTGTGCATCATTGGATTTGAGAAAATTGATTGGATCAAAATTTCCCCAAATTCCTTATTGTGGCCGAATGTATACCTTAGAATGCTCATGGTGATTTTTTGAAAATTAGACAATTGGATATGTTTAAAGCATGAAATAAATCTTGTATGTTGATTTAATTGGATTGAAATCAAATTGAGTGTTATTTTATGCAATTGCTGTGAGATTAAGCATGTTGGAATGAATTGATTTTGCCTCAATTTTGTGTTGGACATGAATTTGAGAATTAAAGTATGATTAATTTGATTAATTGATGTTTTGAAAATATTAAATTAATCAATTAATTATGGTAATTACACTTTAATTAAATTAATGTGATATTTGGAATATTATGCTAATAATAAATTAGTCTTTAAATTGGATTGGGCTAATTTGTTAATTTGGGCTAATGGGCTTGGTTGGGCCAAGTTTTGTTTTGGACAATTGAGTTGGATCCAATTGGGCCTAAAACCATTTCCATAAAGTCCAAATATGACTTTTGGGCCTTTAAAAATTTAATTGGGCCTAATAGGCCTAAATTGATTTTTGGCATATGGTGATTCCTATTTGGGCCTTGGCATTTTGGGTTTGATCCATTATGGCCAAAGCCCATGACTAAATAATTAATTGAAAGCCCATTGGACTTTAATTTAATAGTATTGGATTCTAATTGGGCATTTGAGACCCATTTGGATTGGATATGGAATCCAAGTCTAAAAGGCACTATTATAAATGTAATTATTTATTTTGGAATTAAATATGAATTAGTATTGGATACAATTTAAATTGGATTTAAAATTGTAGTTCGATATAATTCAAGAATACGTACTTTGAGTATTTATTCATAAATGAGTTGGACTCGCGCAAATCAAATCGTTGTATGAACATTGGATGGTCATTAATTCAAAGATTAATTAATTGGATTTTATTGATTGACCAACATGTTTTGTAGGAATACTTGGATGTATTATATGAATAATGTATATCAGATGGATATTAGTTGGGTGGGGGCAATTTTGGAAATTATTATAAATTTGGAATTTATTTAAATTGGACCTGCGTGTCCAGCCTTTCACCTCCTTATCTCTTTGTATTTATCTTCTCACTAATTCCCCTCAATGCAAATGAGGTTTCTTTTAGTGTTATGTAATTGGGTAGAAGAATGTAAAGTGCTAGCGGGAGAGAGGAAAGAGAGAGTGATTTGTTCTACGAATAAATTGTATTATATATCCATCCGCATATCATTATTATTTTAATCACGCCTCATTATGCTTTTAGAATGCATGTTTAAGGGTGTATGATGAGACCCAATCAAAGATAATAAATTGGTTGCCAATTTACGTGAAAAGCTCTCACTTTAATATTAAGCATTTTCATTCCATTGAGTGGTTCTCTCTCAATATCCAAGATTAGTATTGGTTTGTTGGCCAAAGTGAAGATCATTGTCCATCACAGATGTGTTTGAACCACGAAAGCTTTGTTTCATATCACATGTCTTGGGCAGTTGTGATTTGTTGGCCAAAGTCAAGGTCACTTTTGTACATCGACGTGGATTACGAAGCTTTCCCACTATCAATGGGTCGCGCTTAACTGGAATCATTAAGCTTGTTGAGCCAAAGCCAAGGCTTAGTTGATTCAGAGGAAAATGTTAGGAAATATATATTGGATATATATCTTGGACTTGGAGGTCCACCTACCGGATCTAGGAATTGGATGAGATCCAATTGATCTTAGAGATCTACCCAGTTAAGTTTCATACAGCTTGTTGGCCAAAGTCAAGGTTGTGTGTTATTTAACGGGATCCTAGCCCACTAGGAAACTGGGTTTCCCGAGTACTCCACAGAGGGTTAGAGGCTCGCCGAAAAATAGTGGGAGGCCAGTAATAAATTTTCAATTTTGTTTAATACTTACTTACACATGCTCTTTTATTTTATTTATCGTTGTTATAAATATATTAGTTGGACTAATATCTTTTATTGCTTTCATTGAACAATTGGACTGTTTTCACACTACTCCACTTGTAGTTGGTTATATAGTTAGACTATAGTAACCATTACATTTTGAGTGTACCCGATATCTTTGATTGGATAGTTGGACTATTGCAATCGAGATGGCTGGAAAGAATAGCGTTAGGGACATCATCCTGGGCAATAATGTCTTTAACGACTCCAATTTTCCAAATTGGGAGATGAATCTCAGGATAGTCCTGGGAGCCGAGAAGTTACTATATGCAGAGAAACCTCTCGACCCTGAGCCCAGGGTTGGGAAAACAGTAGAGCATGAGCTTTGGAAGACTCATCGTGATGATAACTTTAGCGCTCAATCCGTAATGCTTGCCACAATGACTCAGTTTCGTCGTTAGAATAAAATATTGGATCCTTATAGTATGATGTTGAAATTGAAGGATCTTCACAAATCTAACCTTAGATCTCAGAAGTACGAATTGTAAAAGAAGCTCTTTCGCTCGCGTATGTCAGAGGGTACATCTGTTGAGAACTATGTGTCGCAGATGATTACTGACATCAAACAACTAGGTCAGCTGGGCATAACCTTCGAGGCTGAGACTTCCATAGATTTGATCTTACAGTCTTTGCCCGACTGTTGGGGCGGGTTCATCATGAATTATAACATGATGAACCAAGAGAAGACTCTTGGGGAGTTGATGGCTATGCTCAAGGAGGCAGAGCCAGAGCTTCTAAAGAGCAAGAAGCGCGAGGCGCACCTTACTTCGACATCCCAGAAGGCTAAGGCTTGGCCGACAGCTTCTCGGGGTGTGAATAAAAGGAAGAAAAAAGGCAAGGCTAAATCATCAAAGTCTTCTGGGAAGACTAAGGACATATCCCAAGACGTCTGCCTACATTGTAGCAAACGGGGTCACTGGAAGCGTGACTTCCATGAGTGCAAGGCGGAGTTGAAGGAAGTGAAGACGGGCAAGGCTCCGGCTTCATGTATGTTTGTTATAAACATGTCCAATACTGGTTTTAAAAAATTGGATTTTTTTGATTCTGGATGTGGTACTCACATATGTACTGGTGTGCAGGATCTGCTGATTAGCAGGATACTGGCTTCAGATGAGATCGACCTACGAGTCAGAAACGGGACGAGAGTTGCTGTTTTGGCCGTTGGGACCTATGTTTTGTATCTGCCCTTGGGGCATGTAATTACTTTAGGTGACTGTTATTATATACCTAGTTTGACTAGGAATATTATTTCTGTATCTTTATTAGCCTAATGTGGGCATACTTTTGTATTCAGAAACACTGGGTGTTTTGTGTATAAAAATGATATTTTGAGATATGTAGTGCTGATATGAATAATGGTCTTTATATTTTGAATATAAATCAATCTCAAACATATAATGTAACAAACAAAAGGCTTAAATTAAGTAACAAAGATGAAACTTATATGTGGCATTGTCGTCTAGGACACATTAACATGACTCGCATATCCACACTTTCGAAGAGTTGGTACTTGGATGGATTTGATCCAAATTCATATGACGTCTGCGAATCTTATTTATTAGGCAAAATTCATAAAACACCTTTTAGCGGTAAATGTGCACGTGCCACCGAACTGTTAGCCCTCATTCATAGTGACGTATGTGGGCCCATGTCTAGCCAGGCTAGATGTGAATATGAATACTTCGTAACCTTTAAAGATGATGCATCGCGTTATAGTTATGTGTATCTTATGAGACACAAGTCAGAAAATTTTGAGAAATTCAAAGTGTTTCGAGACGAAGTAGAAAAACAGACCAATAAAAGTATTAAAACATTACGGTCGGACCGTGGTGGAGAATACTTAAGCAATGAGTTTCTCGATTAATTGAAATAATATGGTATTCTTTCATAGTGGACTCTTCTCGGAACACCTCAATTAAACAGTGTGTCTGAACGGAGAAACCGAACTTAGTTGGACATGGTAAGGTCGATGATGAGTCGTACATAGCTACCAATTTCCTTCTGGGGATATGCATTGAACAATACAATACTTATTTTGAATAAGGTTCCGTCAAAGTCTGTTCAACAGACTCCATATGAAATATGGACATGAAAGAAATCAGGTTTCTCATTCCTGAAGATTTGGGGTTGCTGGGCATACGTTAAACGTTTGGATGGTACCAAACTAGAACCCAAATCAGATAAATGTCTATTTGTAGGTTATCCTAGGAAAATCCAAATGATATTACTTCTACAACACACAAGAGAATAAAGTATTTATTGCTCTGCATGCGGTTTTCCTTGAGAATGAATTCCTAAATACAGTGGTAAGTGGGAGGAAAGTTGAACTCGATGAAAATCGGAGTAATACTGTTCTTGGCACAGAACCCTTAACGGAACATGAACAGTTCATCAGGGACACATTATGTAATACTGATGAACATGAATAGTTAATCAGGGACACATCAAATTGAGTAAAACAGATGAAACTTATCTGTGACATTGTCATGTGGCATTAACAAGACTCGTATATCCATACTTTCGAAGAGTGGATACTTGGAAGAATTTGATCATGATTCATATGATGTCTGCGAATCCTGTTTATTAGGCAAAATGCCTAAAACACCTTTTAGCGGTAAGGGTGTACGTGCCACCGAGCCGTTAGCCCTCGTTCATAGTGACGTATGCGGGCCCATGTCTAGCCAGGCTAGAGGTGGATATGAATACTTCGTAACCTTTACG
>SKCR01046693.1:0-41053 GCA_019454045.1 Zanthoxylum bungeanum
TCAAAATATTCACAAAACTCAAGAAACTATATAAAATATTAAGTTAAATGAGTGGGAAATAGTGATACATTTACCACTCATCACAACCCAAGGAACATTAATTTCGTCATTCATCCTAGTTGCTCGAAAGCTCCATTTACATGAATTCGAAGCACAATGCACATCAAAACGTGGCTTAGTGGACTTGGCAACCTTGAACTTAATTTTTTTTCTTATAGCGAACATGCTCAATTCCATGTACATGACCTTCTTCTCTACAAACACATGTCCAATAGGAATACCACCGAAACTAGATTCTATTACCGTGCCCGAAGCGGTCTAATCAGATGCCATTGGAGGGTGTATGAACTTAAGAGGATTAAAAGAGGTAACATGTATCTCTGAACCTTCTCTTGGACTAATCGACTGATTTCGTGGAAGTTCAATGCCTTCGTTTATTTGAGTATTACACATTTACTCATCATTACATACACTATAACTACTGTCATCATTCCATGATAGCAAATTACTAGGACCCTTAGTTTTCGCTCCGATACCAAATGCTTTTAATTGAGTTATTGGTGCGAACTTATGTCTTTCATGAAAGTGTCTACATTATTTGTTGAAGTTATGAATTGAGAATTTATGAGAACTTTAGGTATGTCGTCACATAAAAAGGATTCAAACCGTGGTTTCCCGCTTGAGAATTTAATATCAATCATGCCTTAATCATTTCATCACTTGTAATGTCCACGAGGAATCATTCGCGACCATTTGTACCAAAAAAACGAATTTAAAATTTATTTTCAAAATAAGGTGGTATTCATTTGAACTTTTGCTGATGGTCGCATATACTTTTTCAATTAACTGATCAAATGTAATATCATTTGGAACAACAATCACAGTTGCTATTCCATCGTGATCATCCATTCTATAATTTTTTTAAGTTATCCATGATCCATTGCACCACATCTTCAGTACAATTAAATTTATTGAACCTACACATCACACAAAATGAATAAATTTTTAATTTCTAATCAGATAAGATGAACATGCATATTTTTCAATTTTTGTGCATGCATGCACCCACGCAGGTGTCCGTGTAGAGTGTGGGCGCTCGTGCAAGCGCCCAGTCATTCCTATACTTGCGGGCGTCCGAGCAAGAATTTGAGAGTCCGCACGGGCACTCGGGCGCCAATACTAGTGCCTGAGCGTCCGGTAGATCACCATTGCCAAATTTATCAGTAACTGCGAAAATCACAATGTTACTGACATTTTTTTTAATTAATTTTCAATTAATGAAACAAGCTTTCCAAGATTTTTTGAGTGAATTTTTTATTAAAAAAAATTTCATAAAAAAAGTGTGAGATTAGTGGAGGTTTTGTGGTTATGATGAGTAAGATCTTTAGGTTTTTTCATCTTGAAAGGGAGGGCAATTTGGTCTCAAAAATATTTATTTGGCCATTAAAAATATTTTTGAGATTGTAGGTCAATTTTTATAATGGATAAATGTAAGTGGTTATTTTTGTGAATTTCCCTTTGTGGATAGCATTTTTATATTCATCCGTGGAGATGCTCCTTCTCTGCGGGCAATGATGGGATTTTTTTTAGAATTATATGGTCGGAAGAATGCTAACGATACATAAGGTTCTTTCTTTACATCTTCACTTACGCAGAGGTCCCAAGATTATTTTTGTTTTTTTGGAACTTGCTCTCAATTCATGGGATCAAGGTTAATGCAGATGGGGGGTAGCACAAGGAAATCTTGGAGTTGTATCTTGTGGAGCAATTTTTAGGGGCTTCAATGGAGCTTTCAAAGATTGTTGTTGTTGTAAATATGATTTTTATAAAAATTGGTTTTAATATTTTGATGAGTTACAAAATTTATTTTGGAGAAGTTAGAAAATCAAAATTATTATGATGATTTAAGTTATCAAATTTTGTCATTATAATTGGTGTTAATGTGTTTTAATTAAAAAATTAATTATTATATTTTCAATAACTGAAATTACTTTATTATTATATTTTATTGAATAAGTTACATTTTGTGGTTAACATATCAAAAGCCTCACTATATTAACCCAAGTTGCATCTTCTCATATTTTTAGAAAAAAACAACAATATGAAATCACAAGAACCAGATCCCTATTTCTCTTATTCATTGGTCTCTTCAAAAAAAAAATTTTGGTGGTGCACCAGGAAATCGCCATTGCCTGATTTCTTTTAATAGCATTCCCACGCTATTCCTTTTGATTTGTTTTCATCCCAATTATAAGCTCTCATGAAATCTTGTTCCAAAAAGTTAGTAGAAAATGGGAATACGATTCTTTCCATTGGGATATATACTACATACAAGAATATAAATTTTCATTAATTTTTTGGATGGTTGTTTCAAAAATTGGCTATTAACATAAGTCCCCGCTAAAGATAAGATACCGATCAAATAATTTTGGGTGTGAGTATACCAATTGATTTTGTGCAAAATCGATTGAGACAGTGTTTATCTGGGCTTGTTTTATCCTGGGGACGTCGGGGCTGATTACTGCTAGCACAAAATCCGAGCAGAGCCGCGGAACGTCTTAAAGAGAGCGAACCGATCCGCGACTCAACCCAGATTCACTTTTTGCATCATTGGTGAACGGTAAAATTATTTTATTTTAGACATCCTTTTATGCGAATATATATGCTATTATAATGGCAGTTGAGCATGCTGTGATTCACAAGTGGAATAAGATATGGGATTTGATTGAGAGTGATTCAAAGGCGGCAGTTTCTGGTCTTCAGAACATTGATTTTCAGCCTGCTTTGAGTCTTCAAAATAAATGGTTTAATTGTAGATTCATTTTTAGTCAAATGAAATTTTATTGTTCACGTTTTTATAGGGAAGGATCATGGCTAACATACGGCTTTAGTGCTTACATTTATTTATTTATTTATTTATTTTTTTGAATGGGATTTGCCTCCTATTCCCATTCAAAAGTCTCTCTTTGTAGATGCTTGGAGTTATCCAAATATTAGATTTGCTGCTTAACACTTTCTTTAGCTCATGAAACTTTCTTACTCATTTTATCTTTCTTCAATAAAGAAGCTTAAACTCCAACTGCCTAGCTTATTGTTCTTATATCACAATCAATTAGCTATTCACGTTCTTCAGCCTAACCAGTAACTTTGTAAATAAACAAGGGTGAGTGCTGGAGTAGGTCATTATGCATAGAACTTGCCCTAGGTTGAGTTGTTAATGAAGATATAAGTCTTTCCTAACAAAAGAAAAAGAAGCGTCACTTGCTATGTGACTCGGGGTGTTGAAAGGCGGTCAATCATCCATAGTTTATTATTTCTTGGGCATATCTTCAAGGTGGTACACCATAAGTAATGTCCGGGGAAAATATTAATATATACAGTCTTATCCCTATTTTTTTTTACAGAGAGGTGGTTTCAATGTCACTTCTCAAGGATAAAGAGAAACGACGGGGATAGAGATAAAGGAGTATTGAAATTTTATTTATGCGGTCGTTAACAACTCATTTATTTATACCAGCAGAGAATACAACTACAATACCAACATCATTCAGAAATGTCTACACCAAGTAACCAATCAATTACAGTAATAAGTTATTGGCTTTGATTAAAAAAAAAAATCTTGGAACTTTAAGCTCACTGTAGTCCTCTGTTTGGTTATTGCTTAAACGGATATAGTACTAATAATAATCATTAATACAAAACTAAGTTACTTTATCCAAACCAAGCCTCCATAAAGGAACTCCAACCGCCAAACTTCCATGAAGAGCCTCTCATCTCAATTGCTTCTGCTGCAGTAACATTCCCTGTAAATGGCTGCAAGCATATTACGTTATATGTTAGACTATAGTAGAACAACCCTCGTAGAAGACTACAATAACTTTTAAGGATTCTAGAGTTCCTTATGTATATTTGCACATGGGGCTTCTAGAGTTCCCTAGGTATATTTGCACATGGGGCTAATTCTGACATAGTCAAATTTAGACTAATATTAAGCCGTTAAAGAGAATAATAAACAGACCTTGAGGCACTGCTGTCTCGCAGTCTCGCAAATTGGATAATCTGCGGGGCAGCAGGAACGGTGATCTGAACAACACACGGCGGAATTATATCCACAACATTTCCATGAAATGCATATTCCTAAAATGCTGGTCCCACAACAGCAGGTTTCTCCTGCAGCACAATAAGTAAGAAGACTGCATCTAGTTGGACCCGGAGGAGGTGAGGGTGGTGGATTTTGGCTGGTCTTGGTCGGATATGAAGCTAGCATATTGATACCACAGATGCCTTGAGAATTTCCCGTGTTACGTTGCATGTGAATATAACCGTTCATTCCCCAACTAGTTCCCCAAGAATTCTTTACAATCCAATAGTCTACTCCATTTTTTGAATCATAGCCAACGATTAATACGGCATGATCCAAAGAAGTTGAACATGGTCCAGTGAATATCCCCTATCACACAAGTAATAAATAAACTTCTAGTAAAAATGATGATGAATTAAAAGGAAATAAAATATCTTCCGGATTGATATTTAAGACTAACCGAGGAGTAAAGCTGAAAAGCTCTCGCACTGCCACATATGCCTACGCTCACAGGCTGAGCTACCACAGCTTGCAGTAATAGTTTCTCATTATTTTCTGGCACATCTTTGTAACCATCAATTGTTACAACATGTCTATTCAACTGCAACACAAATGAAGTGAGAATGTGAATCCCTAGTGCATCAAAAAGAGAACATGCATGGTTTGTTATAATGATCTGATTAAAAGCTTATCCATAGGAGAGTAGAAAAAAATTGATCTCTATAGAAAAGTTCTAGATATATGGAAGTTATGAAGAAAGCTTAAGAAACTTATATATTACCTTTTGCTTATTGCATTTCCCATTCTGACCACGATACGGGTAATCTTTTTCGGTGTCAATTCCATGGTTTTCTATGATAAACTGATATGCATAGTCCATGAGTCCACCCCCACAGCCACTATTATAAGATTTATCACAATCAATCAACTCTTGTTCGGAGAGGCTGACAAGAGAGCCAGTGACAATCTTATTTATACCTTCTATGGCACCGGTGGCAGAAAATGCCCAACAACCACCTAGTCAATACAACTACTTGATTTATTTCCAAAATGTTTTAAAATCATCAACTGCAATTTGTACCTCATCAAATTTATAAAGCATACCAATATCTCCACATATATAAATGAAGACATTAAAATTATCAAGAGTTTCTGCGTGTAGCAAAGACTTACAATCACAAATCAAGCATGTGATCTAAATGGTAGCATTAATGATGCAAAGGCACAAAACTTCTTTTTGTCCATACTAATATATAACAGCAATGACTAAATAACAATCTTCAATCAACCAAGCCCTATCTTTATACTTCTTGTTTGTTGTATACTAATTCGCTAACCACTTTGATAATTCGAAACAAGAAACAGAACAAATAACAAAGCCAGTGTGAACCTTATGAAGATATAATCCCCAGCACTAGAATCCAAGACGAATACATACAAAAGCAAGACAACTGGCAATTGTCAAGCTATACGCAAGTTTAATACAACTATGTTTGATAATCAGGCCAAATTAACACACAGGGAATGACTAAATATACTTAAAGCTGAATTACAGAAAAGAAACAATTAATAGGGCCACCCCGCAGGGACATGAACCCAGTGGAAAATAAGAATTATATATAAACCAACCTAACAAAAGCTTTTCCACTAGGTGAAATTGGCTACATGAATCGCTATTGTGACCTATAGGAAAGCTAAAAAATGTCTAGGAAACATATTATTAAGCATTATGTAATGCTCCAGTCGTATGCCATGACTGCAAATCAATGACTTAAAATGTGTAGTGCTCTATAGAGAATCAGAATCCAAAATTTGATTACCATAAAAATCCCCCAAAAGGCAGAATAAAGCTTTTTAAAAATTGTGTACTGATGAAAGAGGGAAATTTTCCCTATGGAACTACCAAATGAGTCACAGTGTTAGTATACAGTTCTCAAATCTCACTAAAGGGAATAAAAATGAAACAAGATTAGGGCCTAATTACATCAAAAGCAAAACATGTAGCAGATCCATCTTATGTCTGGAACTAAAACACAAGAAATGGGCATCAATGAAAGAAACTTCAAAAAAACATACCACAACTTCCCTGATCTTTGACATCTGTCACAGCTCCTTTCTTTCTCCAATCAAACGAAGCAGGAACATCACGAACGTAACCGGAGCCTTGAACATGAACGTTTCTCCGATCAAGATTAATGGAAGCAGGGGAGAATCCTAAATAAATGGCCTTGAACTCTTGGTGAGTGAGATCAGCAAAGGCATTGAGTGAAAGGGTAAAAGAAGAGTTGCCCACGTTGTTATGTTGAGTAACAAAAGCATAGTTGTCTTCAAAGATTCTGAGCCTTTGTTGCTTTTCTTGCTCTGATGGGTAAGCTTTGCCATGCTGCTTGCACCAAGCTTCAAAGAGCTCATTGATGTGTGAACAATAATTCAGAGGGATTGCTGAACAAAGGAGAATGAAGAGAAGTAAGCAAGCAAGAGCGCTCATTGGTGAAGTGAAGAATTGAGAGAGAGAATGAATAAGGAGCTATTTTTTTCATTAGATAGATGTCAAAACGGGCTTGGCTTCTGCTACGACTACTACTTTCTGGAAAAAAAAAAAAAAACACTTGTCCGGTTCTTTCTTTAAAGGCTAAAGCCAAAAAAGTTGATAGAAAAAAGCCAATATTTTGTTTGACAAAAAGTTATGGGCCCGTGGACTTGATGTGACCCCAATATTATCATGTTACTCATAATTTGTTTTGGTTATTTTTAGGCAACTCAAATCAAAAAGACGAAAGCTCTTACGTCAGTCTTCAAATTAGTCTATTAAAAACTACTTCTTAACTTTGCATGACGAATTTTCGTAACTTTTTTTTTTTTTTTTTATTTTAACGTTGGAAACCCCGCCACCAAACCACTCATTCTGGACCGCGGTACAGGTAAAACCACCGACGGTCCCAAGTTCTTACAAGAAGTGCACTTCCTAGATTCGAACCCAGAATCTCAAGATAAGATCCTGGACCCTACACCACCAAACCACACCCATTGGGGACTTTTTCTGTTGGTTGTTGTAGGATGTTTTAACAGCCTTTTGTGTAAAATAAAAAGAAAAATTATTTTTTATTTGCCTTTCATGTTAAAAGAGAGAATTAGGGATGGGCAATTTGATTCCGAGTATTATTATTAAAATTATTATTTTTAAATAATGCAATTGTTTTTAATTTTATATATATGTATAACTAAAATTTTTAAGGCTGAATTCAAAATTTCATTAAAACACTTGCTCATTATTGTTATTTTTTTAATCATTAAAATATTTTAATTTTTTTTAAAAAATACCTATAATTTAATATACTGAGCTCGACAAACCTGTGTTTTTACCGTCACTAGAGAGAATAGAACTCTAATTTGACTCAAAGATTTTTAATAAATAGAGAAGCATTACTTAAAAAAAATATTCGGACGCTTAAATTAGGGTTTCAATCACTAAATAGAGAGAACTAAAAATAGAGAAATATTACTAAAATACCGCCCACTTGAAGGTTCTAATAGACTACTAGTAAGGTTCAATTGCTTGGTATAATACTTGAGTGTTTGTGTGCCAAACTAACCTATAAGAGTTTCTATATGGAAGTTTTTATTCACGTATATATGGAAAGCTCTTAGAAGTGATGTATAAATAAACTTGAGGCATTCACTAATCTTGCATGTGAATCATATAACTTTGACACAAACTTAAATAGTCCTTTTAAGTATTGTCTATAAGGGAGTGATTGGATTGCAGGTGAAACATTTGAACATTGTGGAAGACATAACAAAGGATTTTTCATTCTGGTTGACATAATAATAATAGAAACCATAGTGGAGAATTTCAAAAGACTGGTATTGAGATTTCTCGTTGTAACATCCCGAAATTTTTAAAGTATTTATGAAAATTCAGATTCGAGATAAATGTCTCATGATGTTGATGAAGTCGATAATTTTATATTTTGATATCGAAAAATATGTTGTGATGATTTAAAATTGTGTTCCAAAGTCTCAGAATTTCATAAATTTGGAAGGACCAAATACACAAAATTGTATTATAAGTAAACCTGATGAATTTTGTTATTTAAGGTATAATAATAGCAAATGATTTCCAATTGAATTGGACTCATTTTTCCGAGATGAACAACTTTCATGTTGAGGACTTTTTGAAATTTTGAGTAAAAGGACCTCAAATTTGTAGATTTCTGAAACTATCCCAACTAGGGGTCTCTTCGCAGAAACGCGGGTTGCTTTGTAATTTCCAGAAAATTTCCTTTAACTACCCCTAAGTTTCCAGAAATTATGAAATGGTATCAAATTCATTATCTTGTTACATTGTAGCATGTAACATCCCCGATCTGGAAGATGTTACTGGCATGTGATAGCTATGCTAACCCCATAAGCCTCTGACTATCTGATTGTACTCTAACTATTCGAATGCAATGTCATACATGAAGACCATAACTCGACTGGACAATATAAATACTTTTACTTTTAAAAAAAAAACTGAATGTTCACAATATCATTTTCTTATAACTCTTTTTATAAGGATTATCTATACAGACTAAATGACACTAACAATTGCATACGACTACTTTGACTTGAACTGGACTCTTATGCTTTGTGACTTAATTCTGGTGGACTCCATCCCTAGTGACTCCATCAGTATCCATCCTCCCGAGCTCGTCCTCCGAGAATCCTGCCAAACATAAAGACTGGAGGGAGGTTAGATCGTTATACGATCTAAGTGAGTGGACTAAAAACTGAAAACTGATATAAAAATCTTTTAGCTTTAAAATCATATTTTCAAAACATCTTTATATGAAAACTTGTTTTCCAAGACTTCGTTTTTCGGAAAACTCTGGTTTCTGAAAACTGTTTACTAAAGCCTGAATTCTGAAAACTGTTTACTAAAAAACTGATTTTCTGAAAACTAATTACTGGAAATCTGAAAATCTTATACTGAAAATCTGAAAACTAAGAACTGCTCTACATCCAGGACCACAACTCAACTGGATGTACTCTATGCCCAGGACCACAACTCAACTGGGCATCTCTAAGGCCGGTGGTGCCTTACGTCCAGGACAATAGCTCAACTGGCAACGTAGAGCTCTACACCCAGGACAACAGCTCAACTGGCAGTGTAGCCACCACTAGAACTGGGGGTGCGGATCAATGCTACCGCCTAAGCTCTGAAACCAGGATTTCAAGGATCTGTCAACCCTAGTCCTGCTCGAGGATCTGAGAGCGTCCCCTCAGTCCTCCACATATGCACATGTCTCTGAATCCGTCAATTCCACTGTATCTCAAGTTACATACTGGAGTGAGGTTTTACCTCATGCCCCGAAATACATAAAAACTCATGTTTTAAAATTTTTCTGTGTAAAGCACTACTAAAACATATCATAAAACATAAATGTCATGTAATAACAGCAATAAAGAAGTCTAACGTCCTAAGGCATAAAAATAAGTCTGATATCAAAATACGATAAGAAAATCAAGTAAAAATGAAAGTATCCACTCACTGATTCGGGCTTGACCGCGTCTTTTCACGGCGTCGACGGTGGTTGCGAGTCCTGACGTTGATCTATAAGAATAAAGGGATTGTTAGAACAAAGAAATATTTAATGAACTTGTAAGAATATATGAACCAGAATTTTCCAGGTTTTTGGATCAGATTTTGGAATTTTTCTGGGAGCAATTGGTAAGGAATTTGGACTTTATATTTTTATGGATGAATCCCCTATGAGTCTACTTTACCCTCAATTTTACGGATCCTGATTTCGATTTCCGGAACTCCGTAAACAAACTGATTTCTACCAGCTGTTCAGCAGGGACAGAATCAGATCAGTCCCTGCTGATCACTCCACTTCGAAACTCCGCCAAAATTCTTATTAAGTCTAATGGTTCTGAATTTTTTATATGTCGGGATCCTATGTGTCTAGTTTATTTTGGCGCTGACGGCTCATCGTTTGGACACCCAAAACTCATTTTAAAAATCAAAAACCGTGCCTAGGTCATCAGGTCACAGGTGCAGACTTTACTGCCGATCAGTTGACTTTGCAGATTTTTCTACATTAGCGTCTTAAGTCCAAAAATTCTGATTTTTGGATATGTTACTCGAAATTGTGTCTATTTTACTCAAAACTTTACGGCTTGTCAATCGGAGATCTAAAACTCATGTTATAACCTAAATACCACAGCCTATCCAAAAGATATTGCAAACCAAACTCACTGCCCAAGTTCTCATTCACTACCCTATTTGGCAAATTTACTTCAACAATCACCATTATACTTTTCAGCACATTAAATACATATTGTCATACACAATATATAATTATTTTCTTAATCTTATTAAAGTTCTCGTTCCAATCTCAAATCATCCATCTTTACTCCATTCCAACACTTCCAATTAAAAAAAAAACCATTATACAAAACTTCATCTTATACTCAATTTCATCAACTAAATCACTAATTCATCAAGAATTTAACTTTTTATTCGCTTAATCAACTTTACCAAATCTCACCCAAATTAATCAAATGGGGTTTACCAACCTATCTAATTTAACTCACAACAAAAGAAATCACATCCTCAACATCATACTCATGTTCTTTAACCTCACACAATTGTTAAATCAACAAACACACTATTTTAAAGAAAATGGGTCATGGGTTTCTTACCTTTTCCATACTTGATTTCTTCATCCTCCAAGCTTCCAATGGTAGTCATGGTTCACTTGGTTTCACTCTCCTTCTTCCTTTCTTCCTTTCCTTCTTTCCTTCTTCCTTTCTTCTTCCTTCTTTCCTTCTTCTCTTTCTTCTTTCTTCTTTCTTCTCTTCTCACGTTCTGCCCTCTTTTCTTTCATTCTATTTTTCATTTTTTTTCCCATTGGAAATGGTGAATAGTGGTCCTTTATATAGTGGACCTAAATGATAAAAGAAGGTTGTAGAAGGATGTAGAAAAATGAAGAAATTTTGAGACTTTTCATTTTGACCCCGAAATTACTATTCATCCGAAATTTTGACTTGCGTTTTTGACCCGGTTCTGATCCGAATTTGGAAAAATATTTAACGCGAAAGTTATAGGTCTCGGTCTCAGATTTCCGACGATATAAAATTAATAAAAATAGGAGATCATATGAAAAAGTTACACCTAAAATACTATGGGCGTTGCAAAAAGGCATACGGTACAGTCTCTTCCCGGGACTTCAAGAAATTTACCGCTCATTCCCAAAGTCTTCTCATGATTGTATTTGAATCTTATCGTAGTTTATTTCACATGCCTTCATTCCGTTCATGATAATATCGCCATCGATAGTAGTAAAAACTACCGGTCGTTACAAATTCTCCCCCCCTTAAATAGGATTCGTCATCGAATCCTTTCTGGCGTCTAACTCGTAGTCTCCTTAACTTCGCAAATATCCAGAGGTGCTACTAACTTTATCTTCTTGTCTCTAACCTCTGCTGGCTACTTGATCTTCCTCTTTGCCTTTTCCTTTTCCTATGTCCTCGTTCTGTAATACTTCTGCTGAGTACTTTTGACTACTGTCCTTCTGTTCTTTTGCTATACCTCATACTCCTTATCTCTAAGTTTTCTTTCTTTTAGACCTTCACTTATGCCCTATAATTCCTTAACTTAAGCAAATTCTTAATAACTAGCTCTTTGGCTCTCACCGAAGATTCTAATATCTAATACCTATACTTGATATTTGTCTATTCCACTTGTCCAACTTGACCTTAACATTATTTCTCGTTACTCGACTATCAACTCCATAGATTTCCTTTACAACCCTCAGCAGTCTTTAAACTTTTCTTCTTCAATGACCGCTTTGCATTAACCTATTTCGTTGTCTCCTACTATAATACAAATCTACCAAACCACCCATACCCGCGGCTAAACCATCCCAAACCCGTAGTGGTTTGGTCACCTTAAGCTAGGGCTGGGTACCTTACGCAATTTCTCTATCGAAAATTTTCCCTTGTTATTTCTTATTGTAACCTTTAATGTATTTTTTTTCCATCATTATTGTACCTTTATAATTCCACTTCTCTAAATCTTTCTTAGTATTCTTTTATATCTATTTGTCTTCTTATACACAGTTTCAACTAAGTATCTTCTCTTTATTAATTTCTATCTTAAGGTAAACTTGCTTTCTTGGTTTTTATATCAGATTACTCTTCTATCAATACTTACTTCTAAAGTATTTTAAAGATACGCTTCATGTCCATCTTTGTTACTAGTATCGATCAAGGGTTGGGAGGGTGGGAACTAATTCTGGTCCTTTGGTGTTTCGATGTCTCATACCCTTTGCCTAGAACTCTCATGTATATCTGTCTGGTGTCTTTTCCTATATTGGATTTTATTGCTAAAACTTATCTGACTTACCTTTTACAACCTTACTCCTGATCACTCTATCAATCAACCACTCTACATTTCATACCAGATCCTTTTAAAAGCAAACTCCTTAATGATTTTCCTTATACTGTCTCTTTATTCCTTTATGTTACTTAACTTTTTACGGTTACTATGTTCTTTCTCGAGATACTACTATAATCTTCCGCTATCTTTCCTAAGGGACTGATTTTGCTTGAGGGTTCCTTCCTTGATCCTAGTTTTTCGAGTTCCTTTGCTCCCTTGAAAACTTTATTTTCTTCAACTACCTAAGTCATCTTTTACTATGTCTTTAGGTCCATGTACTTCACTCTTCCTAAAATCATTTTTCTTAATACCATGGGGTTCCTTATAAATTACTCACTATATTCCTACTAATCATTCTCCATAATCTTTTGTACTTCTAATTTTCTTTACTTCCTTGAAGGTTCTTGTTTCTATGAAAGTTTCCTATACTTAACTCATTCTTAATATAGTTATTTAAATCTTTTCTTTTTAAGTTTCTAGTCTATGATCCTTTGGATTCATCAAACTAGTTGTCGAGCTATCTCGCAATTGTCTAATCTAACAGTTACTTTTTTTTTTTTACTGGTTCTGCTCTCTTTTAGGATCCCACCATTTCATATCCTATTTACTTACTTAGTTCTTACTAAAATGACTGCAGTGTTCGAAAACGCGCCGCCTAGGCGCATCGCGGCCTAGCCGCGGCGATTTTGGTCAAATCGCTAGTGGTAGGCGCGGGTTTCGGTCGTCGGCGTTAAATCGGCGCCTAGGCGCCGATTTGGCCGGAAATCGGCCGCAAAGGCGCCGAGTCTCGGCGCCTTTTTTTATTTGCCCTAATACCCCAAAACGACAACATTTGGGGCGATTATTAATCCCCCAAAACATCGTCGTTTTGGGGGATTAGGGCAAATAAAAAAAAAAAAGGCGCCGAGTCTTCATTTTCATTTCCTTTCTGCGCGTTCTGCTTCTGCCTTCTGTTCTTCAATCTTCACTCTTCACTTCAGTGCTTCCTTCTTTGTTTTCTGCTTCTGCTCTTCATTTCGTTTCTTATTCTTCATTTGGTAAGTCTCATTTTTTTTATTTCTCATTTGTTGTTATGATTTTATTTCAATTGTTATTGATATTAGATTATTCAATTGTTAATTTGTAATTGGTTTGTATTCTTCATTTCGTTTCTGATTCTTCAATTGTTAATTGGTGATAAATTGAAGACAAAGCAAATAAATTATTAAATTTTAGGGTTTATGATGAACAATTGATAATTAATTATTAATTGGTGATAAATTGAAGACAAAGCAATTAAATTTTAGGATCTCACCTTGAGGTTCTGGGTTCGAATCCAGGGGGTGCACCTCTTTGTAAGAGCCTGGGACAGCCGGTGGTTTTACCTGCGCCGCGGCTCAGAATGGGTGGTTTGGTGGCGGGGTTCCATCGTTTCCAAAAAAAAAAAAAAAAAAAAAAAAAAATTAATAGTTATAAACTAACTAAAATAAATGGTAATTAGGAATATTAATTGATAATTGTAATGACTTTTTACTAATCAAATTTGTGATTCATTCTTAGTAGGGTTAATGGCTTCTTCTTCCGCGACTTCTAATTCGGAGTGTAGTCCTGTTCTTAAACGGAATTCAAATGATGTTGGATGGGAGTATGTGGCTTTAGTGGATCTGAATAACTTGGATAAAGTGAAATGCAAGTTGTGTTCAAAAAATTTTTCCAGTGGAGTTTACCGAATGAAAGAACATATTGGGCATATATCGGGGAATGTTGCAAAATGTCCAAAGTCTAGTAAATAAGATCAAGAGAAGTGTAGACAAGCCATTTTAGAGGCAAGGAATAGGAAGAAAAGAAAAGAGAAGCATGTTAGTGAGATAAGGCAAGGAGTTAATATTGGGGGCGATGAAGAAGAAGTTGAAATTCGTGAAATAGAAGAAGGGTTAGATTCAAGACCCCATCGGCATCGCGGCCCTTTGGATAGGTGGACAATGGTAACCCCTCCTGATTCTTCAGCTAATGATGGTAAAACAATGCGGCAACAAAATATTAATGAAGCGCTTTTTAAAGAAAAGACGCATAATGTCAAGCGATTTGTTGCTAAGTAGGTGTATGAATCCGGTATTCCTTTCAATGCTATTGACAATGACAGTTGGATAGCGATGATGGAAGCAGTTGGTCAATTTGGACCGGGTTTCAGAGGTCCTAGCCAATATGAGTTGATGAAGCCATTGTTGAAAGAGGAAGTTGCAAGTGTTAAAGATTTCCTGAAACAACATGAGAATGAGTGGATGGAGAACGGGTGTTCTATCATGACAGATGCTTGGAGTGATAGGAAAAGGAGAAGCATAATGAATTTGTGTGTTAATTACACAATAGGCACCATTTTCCTTTCTTCCAAGGAAAGTTCTGATGTGTCGCATACTGCGGAGCACATTTATGAGTATGTGATGACGGGCATTGAACAAGTGGGGACGGAAAATGTGTTTCAAGTTGTAACAGACAATGCCTCGAATAATATGGCCGCGACAAAGTTGTTGAAGGCGAAGATGCCAAATATCTTTTGGAGTTCATGTGCTACTCACACCATAAACCTCATGCTTGAAAGTATTGGGAAATTACCGACTACCGAGGTACAAGAAAACAATTGATAGTGCCAAGGCTTTCACCATTTTCATGTATGCCCATCACAAGACTTTGTCCATGATGAGATCGTTTACAAAACAGAGGGACATAGTCAGACCGGGAGTAACTAGGTTTGCTTCAGCTTTCTTATCCTTACAAAGTTTGATCGAGAAAAAAGAAAGTTTGCGAACCATGTTTGCTAGCACGGAATGAGATGAGTGCATATGGTCGAAGCAAGCTAAAGGGAAAGCTGCATTTGCCACGGTGATAAGTGTCTCTTTTTGGAACGGGGTGACCCAATGTTTGAAGGTGTTTGCACCTTTGGTGAGGGTGCTTCGATTAGTTGATGGGGATAGAAAGCCATTCATGGGGTTTGTTTATGGAGAGCTAAAGATTGCAAAAGAAGAGATCAATGATGCATTGAACAATATTGAGAGTAATTATCGGCCAATCTTGGAGATTATTGATAGTAAAATTGAAGGGCGGCTTGATACTCCATTACATTGTGTTGCTTATCTTTTAAATCCTTACTACTACTATAAGGATTCAAGTATTGAGTACGATGTGAAAGTAATGGATGGAGTATTTACGGTTGTGGAGGCATTCTTCCCCAATGACATTGACATGCAGAGTAAGGTGATAAATGAGGAGTTGGCTTCGTACAAGGCAAAAGAATAAGCTTTTGGTAAAGAAGTGGGGGTCAAAGCATGTCGGGTATCGATTGATGTTTTTAATCCAGGTAAAAACAAAATATTCATTTGAATTATTTTGCAAAATATATAAAAATCTTATATTTCATTCAAACTATTTATGTTCATTTGTAGTTTCATGGTGGCGTACATATGGACATCATACACCGAACTTGCTAAAAATGGCAAAAAGGATACTGTCATTAACCACTAGTTCATCCGGGTGCGAACGAAATTGGAGCACTTTTGAGGGGGTAAATATTTAACATTAGCTAAATTTTTTATTATTTTATATCCAAATTATTTATATTAATTGATTTATTTAAATTATTTATGTAGATTCACACGAAGAAAAGGAATAGACTAGATGTGAATCGATTAAACAATCTTGTCTATGTTTCCTTTAATGCCAAGTTGAAGAACAAGAGCAAAAAGGAGAAGGATTTGAAAGTGGATGTATTAGAAGCCAAAGATGCTACTAATGCACAAGGATGGATTGTTGAGGGTGGTGACACTGGTGATGATGAAGAAGTAGAGCCCGGTTCGGGGCTTACTTGGAGGATGGTTGGAGAAGCATCTGGGGCCGATGACATATTACAACCTCGAAAAAGTGCTAGAAATGTTGAATACAGAGAAATTGATGAAGATGATTTTGATTCTGATGAAGAACCTAAGGATGATGAGATCGAATTAGATGAAGAATTAGATATTTAGTGTAGTTTAACTTTGTTAAAAGATGATGAACATGAACTTAATTAAATGATATTTTATATCATTATATATGAATTATGATGTTGGAAAATATTATATTTTTAACTGTCTGCCGACTAATTGTCTAGGCCCCGCCTAGGCGCCCTAGGCGCTAGGCGCTGGGTCGCCGCCCGACTATCGTCTAGCGCGTTTTAGAACACTGGATGACTGTGAATCATTCCTCTACTTGGTTCTTAAATCTCAACTTCCTGTTCCTATTACAGCTCTTGATTTGATCACTTTATCCTCTCGTTCATATTGGTATTCTTATCATTTCTTAAGTATCTCCTACTTCTTAGGTTTATTCTTATGGTCTTCTACAAATCTCTACTGTCTCGGCTTACCCGTAGATTCTTCAATATTTGATCTAATTGTGATTTTCTATTAGTCGAGTAAACCTTACTCTTTCTTTCCTTAATCTTTGCACTACCCTGGGTTTTCTTCCTTTATATCCTCAAAAATTTCTTAATCCTTCTTCTAGGTGGTCTGTCCCTCAAGGCCTTTGCACTTCTTGAGATGAACTCCCGTTGGTTTCCTTATATCATACTGATAGGATCTACTTAAATCTCATTGGTCATTTCTTTATATCTTGGGGAACTTCTTCATTCTTGTTCTCGTTCCCTATGTCCTGATGGAGCTTACTGCTCATATAGGATGGGTGTGAGGTAGACTCTATTCGGATAACTCACTTAATTGGTATCTCGTAGGAGGGAAAATTTGGGTAAGTAGAAGTTCTGTTTATTGGATCTCTTGGCTAAGGAGAGCTAACAATTATTTCAATCGCCACTCGTCTTGTTTGCTTACAAATTTTTGTTTTAGAAGATCTAAAGTCTTTCTTTTTTTTTTATAGCATTCTGTCATTTCTTATCTGTATCCATTTCTCTATCTCTATCTACCTTCTGCCTTTTACTCCGCTTTATAAATTCTCATTTTCCATCCTTACTCTATTTTACGTTTCATGCTATTGCTTTAGTTACTTCTAACTCTCTTTATCCTCACATGTCTATTCTTCTATTATACTGACTTTGGACAAATCTGCCTTCCAAATTCCTGGGTGAACTCTTGTTAGATCTCTTATGGTTATCTATGCCTATGAGGCATGCTCTATCATGACAACTTCTTTATCTGATGTCATTGAAGAATTCGAGGACTAGATAGTCTAAGATTTTATCTTTATCGAATTGCTAGGAGTAAGGTAGCTAACCGTTCCTATTTCGCACTTGAGGATCTGGGTCGAGATCTGAGTATATAGAATCCTTCAAATCATTTTTGACATCTAGGTCCACTAGGGCCCTTACTACTATTATGGGTTTCTTACTTCTGTTGTTTCTCTGGCTATTCTCCGATACTCGTAGAACTCACTAGCTATGAGAGGATCTCGAAAACTATTGGATTTACTTGGAAAGATTTCTTGAGTAGGAATGGAATCTTAATTCTACTAGGCAACTCTAATACTGGTTGGGGCTTCCGTTATTCTCTTTTACTACTATGGGTTCTTGTGTTTTGCTTACTGCTCTGGTTCTATATCCTCTATCTTGTCTTATTTCTCTACTTCTCTTCTAGCTTTATCTTCCTCTTTCTACTCTTCTAAGTGAATATCTCTAAGCCTTTCTATTTCACTCTCTCTCTTTACATCTCTGTCTCTAACTGGTTCAAGCTTCCATGCATCTTTTCTTCTAGCTTCTTCTTTTCTCTTTTGCTTTCTCGAATAACTTTCTTTGGACCTTACTATCGGGTTCCCTAGCTTATACTGAACTTCGGGAAGTAATCTAAGATTATTACGGAATAATCCTTAACTAGAATAAGGAAAAAGGATTCAAATGGCTTGGGAATACTTACTAACCTGTCTGTAAGGCTTTAAGGACGTACTTGAGGATCAGATACCTGGAGAGGTATTGCCTCATATACGGGTATCTCGAATATACTGCGTATACAAGACCCCAGCACTCTGCCCACTGCAGTCACTGACTCCCTAGACCATGCTCTGATATCATCTTTGTAACATCCCTGATCTGGAAGATGTTACCGGCAGGGGATAGCTATGCTAACCCCATAAGCCTCTGACTATCTGACTGTAACTATTCGAATGCAATGTCATACATGAAGACCATAACTCGACTGGACAATATAAATACTTTTACTTTAAAAAAAAAAACTGAATGTTCACAATATCATTTTCTTATAACTCTTTTTAAGGATTATCTATACAGACTAAATGACACTAACAATTGCATACGACTACTTTAACTTGAACTGGACTCTTATGCTTTGTGACTTAATGTTGGTGGACTTCATCCCAAGTGACTGCATCAATATCCATCCTCCCGAGCTCGTCCTCCGAGAATCCTGCCAAACATAAAGACTGGAGGGGGGTTAGATCGTTATACGATCTAAGTGAGTGGACTAAAAACTGAAAACTGATATAAAAATCTTTTAACTTTAAAACCATATTTTCAAAACATCTTTATATGAAAACTTGTTTTCCAAGACTTCGTTTTTTGGAAAACTGCCTTTAAAACTCTGGTTTCTGAAAACTGTTTACTAAAGTCTGATTTCTGAAAACTGTTTACTAAAAAACTGATTTTCTGAAAACTAATTACTGGAAATCTGAAAATCTTATACTGAAAATCTGAAAACTAAAAACTGCTCTACATCCAGGACCACAACTCAACTGGATGTACTCTATGCCCAGGACCACAACTCAACTGGGCATCTCTGAGGCTGGTGGTGCCCTACGTCCAGGACAACAGCTCAACTGGCAACGTAGAGCTCTACACCCAGGACAACAGCTCAACTGGCAGTGTAGCCACCACTAGAACTGGGGGTGCGGATCAATGCTACCGCCCAAGCTCTGAAACCAGGATTTCGGGGATCTGTCAACCCTAGTCCTGCTCGAGGATCTGAGAGCGTCCCCTCAGTCCTCCACATGTGCACATGTCTCTGAATCCGTCAATTCCACTGTATCTCAAGTTACATACTGAGGTGAGGTTTTACCTCATGCCTCGAAATACATAAAAACTCATGTTTTAAAATTTTTCTATGTAAAGCACTACTAAAACATATCATAAAACATAAATGTCATGTCAAAACTGTTGGGTTGGTGCTCAGAGCGCCAATCCGGACCGTATTTATGTCTGATTCATGAATACGAACATCCCCTTGTTCTATAATATTACTTATTTAAGGTTGCACCTCTTGTTCTTATATACGTATTCGATCTGATTACGATTAGATTGAAACTAAATGTGATTTAGTGATATGTATATATTAGACAAAGGCCCGATAATATATAATGCAGTACACAGTTACAAAGTTAGTTTGTAATTGACATTAGGAAGTGTCACTGCTATATGAATATTATCAAACATAGTTCATGGTCAAGATTTGCTAACACGGGTCGGTTAGTCAAATCCGTTGAGACCAGTACATGTCGTATATCGAGACTTGGTCCGATGGTTTATCCCAATGAACCATGAGTCTAGGGAGACTCGTATAGACGTGTAGGTGTTTATAATGGATAAACACTGAACGGCTCACCGAAGATTCTTAATGGATGGTACACCAACGTCAATAAGAATCTTCTCGGTTGAGTAGCATAGTGGTCCTTCGACTTGAGACACCACTGTGGATGTATGAGACATCCTCCACACTTAGATGGCAGTCACGTCACCGATCTATTTAGATCAGACCTCCGCCTGTTCGTTGGGTGTGGATCGATCCTCAGGATATCCTGTGTGTGTCAAGATAGGATCCGTCAGTTCTGTGTACAGAGCATAGGTAGTCCATATATATTTAGCAGTCTGTTAAATCTGTGGCCACAGTATACATCGGAAGTAAGTTCCGAGTGTTATTTAGAGATTGCTAATAGATACGTCGACGAGATAATACCTATAGAGATTTGACGTTCACATCTATATCTCTTGGATTATCAGGATACCTGTGACGGAGGGATTATACGTATGCAATGACCTCGACCTGTATGATTCAGCTAGTTTATCCGTGATCGTCATAATCTACAGGTGGATAGATTATGGACACGAAATTGGATTTCGTGACGGATATACCTGAATCTAGAGAGTCTCAATAATGAAATATACTCGTAGAGCACTAGAGCAACATTAATGAATAATGATGATTATTTATAAATCGTTTAATCGTTAAACGAAAAATACATGCAAACGGGCCGAACCGTCATTTCCTAATTAATGTGTATTTGTATTTAATATATGATATTATTAAATACACATTAATAAATAGTCAAATAAAGGTATTTGACATATATCATTAATATATGTATTTGAGATATTTAAAGTAAATATAATACATATGTTTGATATATTTGTATTTAATTAATTATTTAATTATTTAATTGTTAAATGATTAATATAATTAAAATATAAATATATCACCAAATGATAAAGTTAGGAAATGATTATAAGTGTAAATGTTTGACTTTACATTAAAGGAAAATGTTGTCAAATTGATTTTGACTTCTTAAGATATTTGTTCAAAATTGTTTGAAAAATGAAAATATATTTTTCCTTTATTTCTTGCTAAATTCGGCCATACACTTAAATATAAGAGTTATATTTTTTCTAAGTTGCCTTTGTTGACTTAAAATAAATATCAATAAAGTTGTTATTAAATATTTGTATTAAGTTAAGCAAATTAACTTGAAATGAAATTGATGTATATGCTTTACACATTTTCGGCCAAGTGAAGAATTGTGCACAAGTATATAATGTTTTCATTTTCATTTCATTTTCTAACCTAATACACTTTAAAAGAAAACTCCATTAATGGAAACCAAAGAAAGCTTGTGAGAAAGAAAGAAGAAACCAAAGAAAGCTTGGATTTTAGTAAGTTTCTCCAACTTACTATTAGAAAGGAAAATGTTCCTTAGGATCTAGGCTTTAACATATGATGTTCTTAGGTTATTTCTTTTTTTATTCTTTGTGTTTTTGATGATGGAAGTTTTGGTGAAAGTGTAGAGCATGTATGATGAAGGAAGCTTATGGCTATTGTAGTAATAAGTGTTCTTTTAAGGTTTTGGAAACCTTGTTGCTAATCTAGAGTTGTTGACCCACTCTTAGATGACCTAGATTTGATCTTGAGTTGTTTCATTGTGTTGAGACTTTGATTGGATGGAAGAAACATGATTGAAGTATTGGATTTAACCAATTTGGTCTAATTTGTCCAATTTGATGAAATTGAAAAATTAGGGTTCATGACCAATTCCAAATTTGGGGCTTTTCATATATGTTGTGTATTGGATGTGTATATGATGCATATAAAGTTTCATGTGATTGGATTACATCTTAATGTGTTTTGAAGCATGAAATGACAAAGTGCACAATAATGCACTTGAGAGGTGCATTCGGCCATGGGTCCAATTTTGGGGATTTGTGTTGTCTTGTGTTTTAATGTTTTGAACATGCTAAGTTCATCTTAGAAATGATTAGAATCATTCAAAATTGATTTGATCAATTTCGGATTAAAATGGACAAAGTACCAAGTATAAGGGCAATTCGGTAAATTCACTTAAATATGATTTATTTGAATTTTATTTCATAATTTGATTATTGGATATTAAATAAATATGTTTATTTAATTAATCCGAGAAAAATTTTTGAATCGGAAAATTTGATTTTCACCGCTTCCGCTGCGTTACCGGATTTAGCCCCTAAAAACCCCTACAATAACAACAATAAAGAAGTCTAACGCCCAAAGGCATAAAAATAAGTCTGATATCAAAATACGATAAGAAAATCAAGTAAAAAGGAAAGTGTCCACTCACTGATTTGGGCTTAACCGCATCTTTTCACGGCGTCGACGGTGGTTGCGAGTCCTGACGTTGATCTATAAGAATAAAGGGATTGTTAGAACAAAGAAATATTTAATGAACTTGTAAGAATATATGAACCAGAATTTTCCAGGTTTTTGGGTCAGATTTTGGAATTTTTCTGGGAGTAATTGGTAAGGAATTTGGACTTTATATTTTTATGGATGAATCCCCTATGAGTCTACTTTACCCTCAATTTTACGGATCCTGATTTCTATTCCCGGAACTCCGTAAACAAACTGATTTCTACCAGCTGTTCAGCAGGGACAGAATCAGATCAGTCCCTGCTGATCACTCCACTTCGAAACTCCGCCAAAATTCTTATTAAGTCTAATGGTTCTGAATTTTTTATATGTCGGGCTCCTATGTGTCTAGTTTATTTTGGCGCTGACGGCTCATCGTTTGGACACCCAAAACTCATTTTAAGAATAAAAAACCGTGCCTAGGTCATCAGGTCACAGGTGCAGACTTTACTGCCGATCAGTTGACTTTGCAGATTTTTCTACATTAGCGTCTTAAGTCCAAAAATTCTGATTTTTGGATATATTACTCGCAATTGTCTTTTTTACTCAAAAATTTATGGCTTGTCAATCGGAGATCTAAAACTCATGTTATAACCTAAATACCACAGCCTATCCAAAAGATATTGCAAACCAAACTCAGTGCCCAAGTTCTCATTCACTACCCTATTTGGCAAATTTACTTCAACAATCACCATTATACTTTTCAGCACATTAAATACATATTGTCATACACAATATATAATTAATTTCTTACCATCTTCCACAGTAATTTCATGCCCGTACTTCCAAGCCGGATCAGTTCGAGTTGAACTTGACATCTTACTACATGAAACCAAATTAAACCACAAGTTTACCAACAACACAATTGAAACAAAAAAAAAAACCCATTAAACTACATGATCCTACAATTTAATTCACTGTCATTAATAAGTTTATTGTCAACAATTTATAAATTTTATTGTCAAAAATGAAACCAACACTCATTATAAATTAAATTCACTCATGCTACAATTTAATTCACTGTCATTAACTCATTATAAATTAAATTAAAGGCAGTTTATTGCCAATTAAAGGCATTCACAATTTTGAGTCATATGGATCAAACTTAGGCATTCACAATTAGGAAGTTTACAAAGAGAGAGGCGAATCAGAGAGGCGAACCAGAGAGGGAGTCGAACCAGAGACTGAGGCGAACCAGAGAGCTGAACCAGAGAGAGGGAGAGCCGAGAGAGAGGTGGAGGGCCGAACCAGAGGCGAACCAGAGCCGTGACCGAGAGAGTGACAGAGCCGTGAGTCCGTGACCGAGAGAGAGTCCAGAGAGCTGTGACCGAGAGAGTGACAGAGCCGTGAGTCCGTGACCGAGAGAGAGTCCAGAGCCGTGACAGAGCCGTGACCGAGAGAGAGTGACAGAGCCGTGAGAGAGAGTCCAGAGTCGTGACACAGAGAGGGAGAGCCGTGACCGAGAGAGTAAACCATAAATTTAGGTTTAGATCGTTTTTTTTTTTTTTGCTTTTAACACAGAAAAGCCTTTTTGTTGCCTTCAAAACGTCGCCGTTTTGAAGGCAACAAAAAGAACTAAAAAAATAGTTTCGAACTGAGGCGGCCGCCTCGCGCCGCGTCGGCGCGACGCGTGTCGAGGCGGCCGCCTCAAATGCTTAAAGGCGGGAATTTGGGTTTGGCCGCAAGAGGCGGGCGCCTCGAGGCGGCGACGCGGCGCCTCGAGGCGGCCGCCTCAGCCGAGTTTTAAAACACTGACGGCTCATCGTTTGGACACCCAAAACTCATTTTAAAAATCAAAAACCGTGCCTAGGTCATCAGGTCACAGGTGCAGACTTTACTGCCGATCAGTTGACTTTGCAGATTTTTCTACATTAGCGTCTTAAGTCCAAAAATTCTGATTTTTGGATATGTTACACGCAATTGTATCTATTTTACTCAAACTTTTACGGCTTGTCAATCAGAGATCTAAAACTCATGTTATAACCTAAATACCACAACCCATCCAAAAGATATTGCAAACCAAACTCAGTGCCCAAGTTCTCATTCACTACCCTATTTGGCAAATTTACTTCAACAATCACCATTATACTTTTCAGCACATTAAATACATATGTCATACACAATATATAATTATTTTCTTAATCTTATTAAATTTCTCGTTCCAATCTCAAATCATCCATCTTTACTCCATTCCAACACTTCCAATTCAAAAAAAACCATTATACAAAACTTCATCTTATACTCAATTTCATCAACTAAATCACTAATTCATCAAGAATTTAACTTTTATTCGCTTAATCAACTTTACCAAATCTCACCCAATTAATCAAATGGGGTTACCAACCTATCTAATTTAACTCACAACAAAAGAAATCACATCCTCAACGTCATACTCATGTTCTTAACCTCACACAATTGTTAAATCAACAAACACACTATTTTAAAGAAAATGGGTCATGGGTTTCTTACCTTTTCCATACTTGATTTCTTCATCCTCCAAGCTTCCAATGGTAGTCATGGGTCACTTGGTTTTCACTCTCCTTCTTCCTTTCTTCCTTTCTCTTTCCTTCTTCCTTTCTTCTTCCTTCTTTCCTTCTTCTCTTTCTTCTTTCTTCTCTTCTCACGTTCTGCCCTCTTTTCTTTCATTCTATTTTTCATTTTTTTTCCCATTGGAAATGGTGAATAGTGGTCCTTTATATAGTGGACCTAAATGATAAAAGAAGGTTGTAGAAGGATGTAGAAAAAAGAAGAAATTTTGAAACTTTTCATTTTGACCCCGAAATTACTATTCATCCGAAATTTTGACTTGCGTTTTTGACCTGGTTCTGATCCGAATTTGGAAAAATATTTAACGCGAAAGTTATAGGTCTCGGTCTCAGCTTTCCGAAGATATAAAATTCATAAAAATAGGAGATCATATGAAAAAGTTACTCCCAAAATACTATGGGCGCTGCAAAAAGGCATGCGGTACAGTCTCTTCCCGAGACTTCAAGAAATTTACCGCTCATTCCCAAAGTCTTCTCATGATTGTATTTGAATCTTATCGTAGTTTATTTCACATGCCTTCATTCCGTTCATGATAATATCACCATCGATAGTAGTAAAAATTATTGGTCGTTACATAGCACATGCGACGAGATGGAAGAAGGAGGGGTGGCTAGGGGTTGTCCGGCCACTGCCGGTGACGAATGACCAGTCCAACATGATTTTCCAGCCACCACGAACCCGGTGGTGGCTGGCGATCTACTATTTGCTACATGTGGTGGTAGGAAAATGAGAGAAATAAGTGCTACTTTCGCAACTCGATCCCGGTTCGTCACTTCGATTTACAGCTCAATCCAAATACCGAAACGAAGCTTGTAGATTGTACTACTAGGCTACGATAGCGGTTTTATTAATCAATGCGTGATTTTGTGCAAATCGAGGCAAAACCAAACTATAAATAGTGACTTACGAGCTCAGTTGCTCTGATTCAAATTCTATTGATTCCTACATGTTCATGGGTGCGTTTGGAGTCTGTCGGTCCTCTCGAAAGCTCGATAAGACATCCTGATAAAAAATCACTAATTTGACATAAATGTAAAATGTACGGATGTATTCTGTAGATTCGTGATTGGTGTATCGATATGTAATGAGTCAATTGAGCATGATTGGATTATATATGTGTTATTGGTTGAATTCGAGTAAAATCGAAATGATTTAGATCAATCCGGTAGGTTATGCAAGTTTTCAAAAAAAAAAAAAAAACTCGATTTCACGTATATCGATGTCTTGATGAATTTGATGATAGATATAGATTAATTATGATGAATTAAGGTTGATTAAATATTGCTAGATGAAAATTGTATGATTTAGAATCCAATTATGGAATTTTCGAATTTTTCAGAAGATTTTCCGAATTTTAGCTAGAAACCGAATCTGATGTTATAAATATATTGTATCTGGTGTATTAAGAGTAATGAAACTGAAATCGTTGAAAATTGATTTTTTTTTAGGTGTTTCAGGAAGGCCCAAGATTTTATATGAAAAAAACCGAGAAATTATCAACGGTTCTAACCATTATCTATTGATTGTTGATAGATATGACGAGAATTCGGGATACACATGAAGCATGGTAATATTTCATACGATGAATTCCCATGTCTCGCCTATGGGTTTTGTTTTGACTTAAGTAAATATATATATATATATATATATATATATATATATATATATATTATATATATATATATATATATATATATATGTTTTCCCCCGAAGACATAACTAAATTATCATTTATAGATTACGAGTTTATTTGAGACGTGTTAACATATTTGAATTGTGTTATAAGAAGAACCTCATGTATGAGTAGAGTTATAAGTTTCCGATGTTGATAAGTTGAGAAAGTTCAATTTTGTGTATATGAAGGTTAAGTTCCCAAAGTTAGATGCGTCAAATAATTTTATGTTCTTTCGTAAATATGTATATATTTCTTATATGAGAAATAAATGAATATTATCCGAGATTTTAAAATGAAAGTACATAGTAGGTGATTTGTGTGTATGGTATAAAAATATGTTTCTATATTTCCGAAGATTGTATGTATGAATTCTACGTTTCTGACATTTGAAATTGTTTGTTCAGTGCATGAGAGAATATGTTACCATTATGTGTATAAAAAAATGTGTTTTGAATACTTTCTTTTGGATCTCTTAAATTTTTTTAAATATTTTAGATATATTCATTTTGTTGGATAATTATGACCATAGCATCACTATTTTGTAAAGAACATAGTGTTCTTGTACAAAATTAACTATGTGACAAAGGAAATTGCTCTTTTATCATTTGTAATTGGATTACATGGATATATAAATGATAAAAGTCCATATGATTAGTACCAGACTAATAAGATATGAGACAGTATTAATCCACGTAAGGTTTAATCATTAAATATCCATAGTCGTAGTATTATCGAGACTGGACATCGATAATACAGAATATGCTAGTATTACACTTGTGCGCGTTATGGAAGCTTAATAGTATAGTTCTCATATATTTGAGTATTGGATACTCATGCAAGTGTGGTAGGAGATTCTGTTTGCCAATGGTACGGGAACAGCTTCGCTCTGGATAGACCCCTCAGAATCCCATTGGTAGTATGACTATGTGTCTAGGAGAATCCGAATCAAGGTAGGTATATATGGTCTTAACCTGAGACTTGCATCGCTAATACTTGCGACAATCAGTATACTTTGGTTTTGGTCGTCCGGGCTTTACAGGTTCTGTGTATGCCCCTTCTGGGTATACTGAGAATCGTAGTGTATTGGTGTGATGTCAAGATGGAAGTATCACTTCAGTCATATGGAGATGATGATCATGCAGGGATACAGAACTGATACTCTATAGTGTTATAGCCATCGAAAAAGTATGACTAGGTCATGACTTTCCGATCATAAAGAGACTAGTTGCTAGTGATCTGATATATGCTTCGTACGGGGCAGACACAACTCCAGCCCCAGGCCTAGCATATGACATCCGATACTGGATCGTAATACGCAATACTAAGTATACTACGCCTGATATAGATTATGTATTCCTTAAAAGAATATTTCTGGAGAATTGGGTAGGCACGGTGCTTTGCTAGAAGCCAACCATGTCTTGTAAATTGGTAAGAACGTGGTACCGGGTACGCACGTATTTGGATAGTCCGATGACCGTATTTACTGCCAACATATCCAAAGATCTCTTGGGCCGCCTCCCAAAGATTCACCGATGACAATTGACTCGAACATAATTAATCTGGGATTAATTATGAGAGAGAGAAAATTAATCTAGGATTAATTACGGCAAGAATTAATCTGGGATTAATTCGACTAGAAGAGAGAACGAAATTAATTTAGAATTAATCGGCAAAGTAAATTTAATAGTTAAATTAGATTTTACTATTTAATTTATTTAATTGGGCTAAAATAATATATTGGATATATTAAATGAAATCGGATTTCAAAGCGGAATTAAAATTGAATTTTTATTCGGGTGAACAAATTAATTTGGAATTAATTCGTAAGCGACTTTCGTAATAATTTTGCTAGGCATTATTATTTAATTAAATTAGATTAATTACGTCGCAACGGAAAATTCGTTTAGTTTGGAATTAAACGAACCTGGGCCCGAGCGAAGTTGCGTGTTGGATTAGCCGACTTAAATTTGGAATTTAAAGTGGTGGGACCCACTTCACTTACATTATTTGTTTGACTAATGATGGAAGTAGTTAGGCTTGATTTATGGGTTTGATTTATTAAAAGTAAGCTTGGCTTTGCTTATACTACACTCAAACCAATTCCAACACTCAACCTCACTATAAATTAACTTGGTCAACTTTAGAAGTGCATGAAGTTACTATTCACAACACTCACTTTCTCCTTCTTCCTCATGAAGCCGTGAGCTTCTCTTCTCTCCCATGGATTTTTTTGTTGCAAAAATTCAAGTATGCTAGCACATTAAGGAGTGAACCAAAGTGATAGGGAGACTCACCCAAGTGTTGAAAACACTAAAAGAGGGCTGGGAGCTTCCATCTACAAGAAAAAGTTTTGAAACTTCTCATCCAAATCAATGTAAGTATTCCACAACTTTCTTGATTAATTCACACAATAATCATGCTTAGAGATCCCGTGGTATGTCTAGGACACTAACACATTTATCATCCTTGATGTGAGATTATATTAGGTGTATGTATTTGATTTCGTGAATCTGAAATGTAAACTTCAATTGCGAGCATGTCAATTAAAGGAAAGATTCTTGACTTGATGAAATTGGATCGCTATGATATGATATATGATGATCTGATATATGTACAAACCTATATATGTATGTTTACTATTCGCTTTGTACTACGAATAAATGATGATATGTTATGTGTGCATGATTACTGATATGAATCCATCTGTGTACATGAATGATTATAGCATCTGTTTTAATATGAATATGAATATGTAAATGACATTTAAAGTTATTGAAATTCTGATAACGGCTCTTAAGTATCATGATTATGCTTTCTGTATCTGATTAGATGATAGCATTATGTTTTGCATTGCGTTTAATACTGATATATTGCATTTGCATCACTTGCATTTTGTTTTTCGTATATCCACTATAGTGGTGATATTATTGGGCCTGTCCGGTTGAGTTGGTTCCCAGACTTTATGAATTTTAGAGACTTCCATTTGACTGACATTGTTTAGAATAGGGTCTCGTCCGGTTGAGTTGGTTCGCGGACATTCTATGCATACACATCCATATGGAAATAGATATATATACATAATCTGATGAAATGTACCATACACATCTATACATGAGATAATTTATGTCACTATTATCTAATGAAATGATTTGGATTCTAAATTCTATCACTGTTAGCCGATGAAATGAATTGGATTCTGATTTATATCATTGTTACTTGGATTCTGATTTTTGTTTGTATTACCTGAGGAAATGATTTGGATTTTGATTTCTATATGTATTAACTGACGAAACGATTTGGATTATAATTTATGTCACTTTTATTTGATGAGTATCCTGAAAATATTATTATATGTTGGTTTCTTATGAATACTAAAAAGTGTACATTTAATAAAAGAGAAAGTAATCATTTTACACTTATGATTTTATTTATCCTCTTATTTAACACATTTGTGAAATAATAATTAATTTATGTTTTATATATTTTTATTGTGATTTTTATTTCTTATGTATATGAAATAATACTTTGGATGCATAACTAGAAAATGGACGTGACATTTGGATTTTGGAGGCCAAAAACTTAAAAGGACATTCTAATAGTGTACAATTTCAGAAATTTCAACTTTGCACAATTTTCGTATTTTGAAATGATATGTTAGAATTCATAAAATAATATAAAATAGGTTTCACCTTAGGAATCTTGTCCAGAGGTCCCATAAAGATTTTCAATTTCAGCATTCCATTTTAGTTTAACAGAGTCAACGGGGCTATCTTTCGTATTTCAGCCCTAACTTTCTCATACGATCTCTAATTTTGATGAATTTTATATTTCCGAAAATCTAAGAGCCAGACCTACAACTTTCATGTTGGTAATATTCCAAAATTTGGTCAGGAACCAAGTCAAAACTTTTGATTTTCGTGAAAACTATAGTGAAAATATGGACTGCTTTAGACCGTGTCATGTGACACTACTTAAATCACTCATCTTTCACCCAAAAATCAACCTGAAGTATAAATACTCTTACTATTCATTCATCTCTTCAAAATGAAGAAGCAAAAAAACGTGGATGAAGGCTTCCTCACGCCATGAACAATCTTCAAGCTCTTCTCCTTACAAATGCCCAATTTTTCCCCAAAGATAAGGGGCTGGCCGAATTCTCTATTTCATTAGGGGTGATATTTTTGTTTCTTTGATGATAGTTGATGATATTGCATACTTGGAATGATGTTTTTATGTGAGATGAATTTGATTGGTGTTGGAAACTTCAAAGGTGCATATATATGTCTATAATCGAATATTAATGGGTTGTCTTGGGAATTTTATTTTTTTCTTTTGATGATAAAGAATGATGATACATGTTTAACCATATATTATGTGTGTGTTGCTTAAGGATTGAGATGAGAAAATCCAAGTTTCCTTTAAATCCCTTTTGTCGAAATTCATTATATGTGTGGGGGGATGATACTTTGTTACTTTGATGATTATTGGGGATGCTTTATGCTTAAATGTGATGTGTTAGTACGAGTTGTATTGATTATGTAGAGAAAATTTCAAAGTGGTAAAACTAGTGTCTTGCCTAAATGGTGTGCATGTGTTGGAAAGTTGAACCTATGATAATGATGATGATAGATATTGGTTCATGTATCTACTGATGTTTTAGCATGAGACTATATTGTTTGGTGTTGAGAATTTTAAGATTTTGAATTCTTTATCTTGGTCGATTGTAGGGTGTTGTTGTGAGGCGTTTATGCTTTGTATGTTTGATGATCATTCATGTAGTAGGAAAAGTTATAGCATAATACATGTTGAAATAGTGATGAAAGTTTCATAACTTGGTTTATTTTCTTATGGACAAATCTTGGGTAATGAAAGGGAAAGTGTTTTGATGTTTCAATTATTTTGATGATAATAGCTAATGACTAAGTATTTGGTGGTATTATGGTTTGAGTGGCATTTGAATTTAAATTGAAAACTTAAATAGTGCAAGTGAGTGTGATGCTGGGATTTATGTTGGTTAAACTTGGTGAGTAGTTTGCTTAAAGTGTGATGTTGGCAAGTTGATGATTATATTATATTGAATTGTAATGATAATAAACACTTGAGTGTGTATGCTTTAGTCTTAGCTACGTAAGATTCTTGGATGTGTATGCAAGTGATGATGATAATGGATATGTAAGTTTGTTGATGGGTATTTAGACCAAATAGTTGAAAAAATGATAAGGCCAAGTTGGGCATTTTATAGATAGCCAATATTGGACATTTCAAGTGGCTATATCGGCTACGCCGAAATATCCCATCAGCATTTGCATCAGCATATCTAGAAGCATTAGCAACTTAGCTAAGTTAAACAGCATGTTCATGCATCCACAAAACAAATTTAGTTTCTTTAGTTCATGTATGCTAACTATACTTGGACACAGGTTCAGTTAGCATCTTGCAGGAAATCCTTAGCAGCATCCCAGTACACTGGCGATGGAGCCTCAATATGTGAGTGGATGTTATCCTTTCCTTTTGCTTCTCTATGATTTATGTTATCTTTGATTCTATTTCTAAATTTGTGTGATCAACTTCTTGCACTTAGTTTATAATTTCTCATATGCTTATAGGTATGTTAATTCAGCTTATGTTATCTGATATCATCATGCCTTTAGTTTACAACCTCAGTATTGGTATATTTTTTTATGTATTTCGATTATATAGCCATACCAGTTTTGAGTTCATGTGTCAGTTTATGTATCACAGCTTAGATATTCAGTTCTTAGTTTTAAGTTCAGTTACGCTATGTGTTTCACACTTATGTCCCATGTCTCAGCATACATTAGTTTTAGTTCTTCATAATCCACAGTCCATCCATAGACATGCAGTTTAAGAATTCAGCATCTCCTCCAGTTGTGTTCTCAAATTAGATATATCACTCCCAAGCTAATCATGAATCATACATATCAGTTTTCAGAACTCATTTTTCAGTTTTCAAGATTATGACATGATTTATCTTTTATTTTTGGAATTGGCGGATCATTAGAATTGACGGATACAGAGAACATCTGCACATGTAGTTTCAGGATTAGGGGACGGTGCTATATGACCCCTATAGATCCTAATTTCAGGGTCATGATGACAACATTGATTAGCACTTATGACTCTAGTTCGGTGACTTGGGGGACGATGATAGGTAATGCCCCAAGGAGCTAGTTTAGGCATATTGGTGGGACAACGATATGTAACGCCTCTATACGTAAGGTTTTCTACTATATACAGGAGCCATGTGCACTTGTAGTTTCAGGACTAGGGGATGATGCTACATGACGCCCTTAGATCCTAGTTTCAAGGTCATGATGATAACATTGATTAGTGCTTCTGACTTTAGTTCAGTGACTTGGGAGATGGCAATACATAATGCCCCAAGGCACTAGTTTAGGCGTATGAGGGGATGGCGATACGTAACGCCTCCATGCATCAGGTTTTCTACAAATTCTCCAGTTAATTGAGATTTTAGATTTTCACACCATGAATTCCACATAGATTTTTGAGAATAAACCTAGTTTATGTTTTTTATGAGTTCAGGTTATTTACAGATTTCCAGTTACTTGAGATTTCCGATTTTCACATCAAGATTTCCACATAGATTTTCTTAGAAGGAACCAAGTTTATATTTTTATGAGTTCAGAAGCGATTTTTACAGCACTGTTGATTTTAATACTGATTTTCATATATGAATTTCATGCTTTCATAATTTTTTATATTCTTAAAAGTAATGCATCCACGTCATGTTACATTACAACTTCAACTATGCATGTCATACTTCTCGATAGTCATGTTTAGCTTATCTAGAAGGTAGATTTAGGTCATTCAAATTCGGGTCAGCATATAGCATTTTAGCTATGATAGTTTCAGGTTCTTAGGTTGCGGTTCATGTAGTCAATCCTAGATTTCATGATTCATGCATGGGCTAGATTAGAACCAAGCCACCACGGGTTTGGATGGCTTGGTTATATCATGCATTAGTTTCATGATCACGGACCACATGCAGTTTTCAGTTCATGCAGCCAGCATATTAGCTCATGCATCTGTAGTTCAGATAGTTAAGTGTAACTTATGTATTCCGTTAGATATTCAGATCAGACCATGCATTCCAGGCCAGATAATCAGATCGGTATATACAAGTCTGGTTCAATTTTTGGGTCCATCCATTCCCAATTCAGGTAGTTAGACCGCATTCCAGTTCAAGTAGTTAGGCGCAGTTCATGCCTATCTAGCTTAGACATTTAGGACATGTATGTTCAAGTTAAATATTCAAGTTAACTCATACACCCTCAATTAGGTAATCATGAATAACGCATGTATGTTAGTTAGTATTTAGATTCAGCTCACATATTTACAAATCACATAGGCACATGTGATTTATGCATTTCACATTCAGTTCATGCATTTTAGTTTATCATTCGGGTTTAGCTCAAGCATATTTAGTTTAAGAGTTCAGCTTCTAGTCATGTAGGTTCAGTTGAATTTATAGATTCAACACGTGCACTTTCAGTTCAGGTAATTTCAGAAGAAGTCAGTTAGGATTAAGTCATGTTCAGTAGGAAACTTTCAATTTAAGTAGATCCAATATAGGTCATGTAGATTTCAGAATCAGTTCAATTCATATAGTTTCTGGTCAAATCACGTCGATTCAGCCCGTGTTAGCAGATTATGATGTCAATAGTTGGTTCTCAGTTCAGACAACTCAGTATAGTTCATGCAGACACAAGTCACCATACATCATTTAAGCCATGACATAAACCATATTATTTAGTCTATGATAGCTCCAGGTCAGGTTCAGGGCAACAACTCAGAATAATAAAGCTAGGTTCAATCATGTACCCAATTATCAGTTAGATTAAGTTCCAGATCTTTATTCAGATTTCAGTTACCTCATTGGATTCCTAGCTTATTATTTATATTGTTGTAATTTAGTGTTTTAACACTCTCTTATACTATGTTTCAATTTAACATATATTTCGCTTCACATTAATTTATTGGCCCTCTAGTATTCACTCACCAGGTCTTTCAAAAGACCTAACCCACCACTTTCCAATTATTTTGTAGGCCACAGTTTCAGGCATTGCGTGGAGGAGATGGGACCCAGCGACAGTCATTACACTCCTCATGCATCAGTTCAGAGTCAGGCCCAATCGTCAGTGTCAGATGATGTCAAGATAGGCTATAAGACCTTGTATATGTGTCAAGTATTATGTCAGTTGTATATGGATCTTTATGTGTATATACAGATTTGTGATATGAAATAAATAAGTTTTCGGATTTATGATGTATATGGTATATGATTGCGTGTTGTGAGTCAATCATTTCAGTACAGCTAGCAGTGTATATTAGGGGTTCGGGTGATGGCTAAGTCGTCTCCTGCCCATCCCATGCCTAGAAATACTAGGATGTGACAAGATAGTATCGGCAAATGTTTACGTGTAATGACTGCTGTAATTCTGGTTGGAGAAACCATCTAAAATTCAGTTGGAGAAATGATAACCAAGCATAATTATCATAACAACCTCTTCAGGTACACCAGAATTTCCAAAATTCTCATAATTATACACCATATGTCCCACCACCTAGGAAAACCTTTAAGGATACTTTGCATTCATTCATAGAGAAATAGAAATCCATAAATAACCAAACTGTGCAAACATTGAGTGATCTGAAGATACATTTTCCAAATTCACTTATGTATTAACCATTCATAAGAAATTAAACTTTTCTACACAACCACAACCAAACCCCAAGAGTCATCAAAACCCTTATGAGGTTTTGGTAACCAACACATATACCAAGTTAATTCGATTATTACTTTCATAGTGGTAAAGTCATCCACAGACCCATTTTTGATCCTTGTGAAATTGAAAATGAGTCAGCTTCAGAGGGTAAAGAAGAGGCCGATGAACTAACACATATCCTTGAGAATAACGATTTTTTATATGCACTCCATTTTCTCAAGCATTAAAAATAAAGAAATTGAACCATTGTAAAATCCTAAATCCGGGAGATGCTACCAGTAGGGAATATGTCGTATTATTCCCCTAAGCCTCTGACTATCTAACTATGAACAACACTGTTACTCTTTTCTTAAATATAATCTTATATACGGACCATTTCCCAAACCATGACTAAGAATATACAATAGTACACACACATCTAAAACTCAACATTACCTACCTTAATAATTCTTTACATACACAACTTATTATACAGTAATCTGAAACTGGACATTATCAAACTTAACTGAACTCTATCTCTGACTCGACTCGGTGGACCAATCCCTCTAGTGACTGCCATCAGTATCCATCCACTTGAACTTGTCCTCCGGGAATACCTGCAAAACAAGGAAAATGGGAATGAGGGGTTAAATCGTTTACACGATCTAAGTCAATGGACAATTATAACAAAAACTGATGTACTTTTATGAAAACTCTTCGTTCTAAATCCCAAAACTGTTACTAGAAACCATATTTTGCTGAAAATTCTTTTCTTTTTTGAAACACAACAATTCCTGGAAAATTTTTGTGAAAAAGTTTTCCTGTCTACGAAACTATGAGTCTTTTCTGTAAATCTAAATTTTCTTTCTAAAACTCATTTATGAAACTTTCATTTCTAAAAACTGCATCTTAGAAAACCATTTCTTTGAAAATCTTGCACTGGAATCTATCTCTGACTACTGTTTCTAAAATATCCATTTTTGAAAAAATCTGACGCATGGGGGTGTTACGTATCACTGTCCCCCAAGCCACTGAACTTGAGCAGAAAGTGCGGATCTATACTACTGCATGCCACCCTGAACTAGGATCTAGAGGAATCTATCATCCCTAGTCCTGAACTAGGATCTGGGGGCGTTACGTATCAACGTCCCCCCAGTCCTCTACATATACACATGTCTACCCATCAATTCCATAAGTCAGAGCTGATGTGGGTTTTTCCCCATGCCTCCAAAATCATAAATTCTCATGCTTTAAAAATCTCAAGATTTCTCAAACCTTCTCATTCATGAAATAACTAAAATTAAATTTGGTTAACGCCCTAAAATATTTAAAAGTAAGTCTAGATCAATAACAAGTAATAAAAATCAACTTTGAGAAAAAGATATCCACTCATGGTTTAGAATCTGGCTGGCATTGTTTACTTTACCGAAAAGGAAACTACGGTTCCTGCAATGATCTATAATTGACAAACTAGATTAGAAAATGGACTGAGAAATACATTACAGAATCAAACTAAATATTTCTATTTAAGTACTTGCCATCAATTCAATGTGTATCATGCGTACATCATGATATAATGTATATATACGAGCTGATTCGAGACCCTTAGGGTGGCCTCTAATATGCTAGGGTGAAGCTGAAATGAATAAAAATTATTTTGGGGAAATTCTGACTTCGCGTCGTGACGTAGGGCCTTGTGTATCGCGACACTCATAATTCTAGAAATGCATGTATGGAAATTTCCAGTGCGCGTCTCGAAGCAAGTCCTTACACGTCGCGATGTTGAAAATCCAGAAACAAATCTGCATAAATCCTAGTACGTGTCGCGATGCACGGTGTGTAGCGTCGCGATGCTAGGCCAAAATTCAAGGCCTAAAATGAACTTTTTCATGTCTAGTTGCCCAAATACACTTCCACACTACAACTTTTACACAAAAAACTCTTTAAACCTCCATATTCACACATCCTATACCATTATCAAAGCAACCCTTAAATCTCTTAAATCTCAATTTATTCAAAATCTAAGATTTCCATAAACTTGGACATTTTCTTAATACAATTAGTTTCCTAGTTTATTTTTCACCTAAACGCAATCCCTAACATACAAATAACACTAGCATAGCATTAGTTAATCAAAACCTCACAATTCAAGTTTTGGGTCAAGATTCCTCACCTCAACTCATTGGATTTCTTTTACCGATCAAGCCTTCTAAGCTTGCTATTCCTCTTCTTGATTTGTTGTGTGTTGATTTCCATATGCTCATTCTTTAGTTTGGGTGAGAGATTGGCTTCTCCTCCTCCTTTCCCTTTTTATTCTCTCTTCTTCCTTCCCCATGTTTCTTCTTCTTTTCTTTCTCTTTTTGAAGATGCAAGAATAATACCCTTTATATACTTGGGGCTATTAACTCATTTCCTTCTTCTTGACTTGTTTAGTCTTTTCTAGAGAAGTTTAAGGGGTTTGAGGGATATTTAGAGTCATTGGCCATAACAAAAAAAAATTGGGTTTGGGTTTGAAGAGTAATTCCTTATTTAAGCCTTATTTTCGTCACTGTGCAAAATATCTGATAAAATCACCAAAATCGACCTAGTTCTTATCAGAATTTGGAAAAATGTTCAATGTACAAGTTGTAGATTTCGGTCTTATCTTTCTGATGATATAAAATTCATAAAAATTGGAGTTCGTATGAGAAAGTTATGGCCTAAATACCATAAGCTATCTGTAATGGAACATCGTATAACCTCGTATCGAAATCTTGAAGATTTTGCCAACTATTCCCCAAAGTCATTTCATGAGGGTATATCTGTCCAAACATAATTTATATTATGTGATACTCGTCCCACAGCATAACAGTAGTTCAGATTCCCGGTCGTTACAACCATTCCCCAAAAAATATGAAATATTCAAACATTTGAAGATTAATATTCCTTTATTAGATGCCATCATACATGTGCCATCTTATGCTAAATTTTTGAAAGACTTGTGCACCGTTAAAAGAAAACATCAGGTAAGAAAGAAAGCTTTTCTAAATGAACATGTAACTTTCATTCTCTCAACCGATAATGCATTGAAATACAAAGACCTCGGTTGTCTAACTATTTCATGTATTATTGGAAATCATAAAATTGAACATGCATTGCTTGATTTTGGAGCTATTATCAATTTGTTTCCATTTTTGATTTACCAAAAACCGAATATTAGCGAGTTAAAACCAACTTCAACTACTCTTTTACTTGCCAATATATCAATTAAGGTACCCAGAGGAATTATGGAAGACATGTTATTACAAGTCAATAAATTCATAGATCCTGTGGATTTTATTGTCTTGGAAACACATCTTATAGAAGACAGTTACAAGTCAATTCCTGTAATACTTGGTCGTCCATTTTTAGCATCAGCTAATGCTTTAATTAATTACAGGAAGGAAATCATGAATTTTTCCGTTGGCAATATAACGTTGGAGCTTAATATTTTTAACATGTGCAAACAAACATACGATGAAGATAGTGAAAATGAGAGCATGAAACTAATTGAACCAATTTTGAAGGAATATATTCAGCTGGAAGACGATGGAGAGAAGTAAAATTTTGAGGAATTACGAACACCTGAAGAAGAAAAAAATGAGGAGGCACCCAAATTAGAATTAAAGACTTTACCAGAAGGATTGCAGTATGTATTTCTTTGAAATGAACAAACTTACCATGTGGTAATATCTTCCTCCCTCACAAGTGATCAAGAAGATAAGTTGTTAAATGTGTCGAGAGAATATATACTTGCAATTGGATAGACTTTAAAAGATATAAAATGCATTAATCATTTGATATACACACACATAATACATTCACAAGATAATGCCAAGACATGTCGTCAATCCCAAAGAAGATTAAACCCTCACATGAAAGAAGTGGTAAAAATATAAGTCCTTAAACTTCTTGATGTAGGCTTTATCTATCTTATCTTTGATAGTAAGTGGGTAAGTCTTACACAAGTTGTGCCTAAAAAGTCTAGAATAATTATTGTAAAAAATGATAAATGAGAGTCAATTCCAACTCGAATCCCATCTAGTTGGCGTATGTGCATTGATTATATAAAATTAATGACGATACTAGAAAATATCATTTTCCTTTACTATTTATTGACCAAATTTTGGAAATAGTAGTGGGACATCCATACTATTGCTTTCTCGATGGTTACTCATGTTATCATCAAATTTCTATAGCTTTAGAAGCCGAGGAAAAGACCACATTCACATGTCCATTTGGAACATTTGTATTTAGGAAAATGCCATTTTGACTTTGTAATACACTAGCAACATTCAAACGATGCATGTTAAGCATATTTAGTGACATTTTGACTTTATAGATGATATAACTATTTTTAGGAACTCATTTGATAATTGCTTGAATAACTTGGAAAATATTTTGAAAAGATGTGAAGAAAAGAGACTTGTATTAAACTGGGAAAAATGTCATTTCATGACTAATTTAGGAATAATTTTGGGTCATGTTGTGTGATCTAAAGGTATTGAGGTTGACAATGTAAAAATAAAGGTGATCTCTAAATTTCCACCACCAAAAACAGTCAGAGAAATCACTTCATTTTTAGGACATACAGGATTTTATAGCAGTTTCATTAAAAACTTTAGTACCATATCTAAACCATTGTGTAACCTCATATTAAAAGTTGTAACATTTGAATGGACACAAGATTGTCAAAAATCATTGGAAAAATTTATTAATCTTTTAACTTCTGTACCTATCATGCAATCCCTTAATTATTCTTTGCCTTTTGAGCAAATGTGTGATGCCAGTGACTATGCAGTTGGCGCAATATTAGGACAAAGAAATGAAGATTAGCTATATGTAATTTATTATGCAAGTAGAAATTTAAACAGTGCACAAATGAATTACACTACCACATAAAAAGAACTACTTGAACTAATATTTGCATTGGATAAATTTCGATTATATTTAATTGGTTCATCAACAGTTGTTTATTATGATCATACTGCTGTTAGATATTTAATGTAGTTGCAGATCATTTATCGAGGCTCATGAATGAATCATCAATTGACACAACTCTTATCAATGATTATTTTCTTGATGATTTTTTATTTTCTATAATTACATTGCCTTGTTATGCTAATATTGTCAATTTTCTTATAATAGGAAAAATACCCCCAGACTAGAGCCATCAAGACATGAAGAAATTTTTGACCAAAGTTAAAAGATTCCATTGGGATGATCCATAACTGTTTAAGTATTTCCCTGATAAGATTTTCCGATGATGCATATTAGACAATAAGATAAAAAAATATTATTCAGTTTTGTCATTCAGAAGCATGTGGATGTCATTTCACATCTAAAAAATCACTGTAAAAATCTTGCAGTATTGATTTTATTGGCCCACCTTATTTAAAGATCACATGCTTTTTGAAAAACTTGTGAAAATTGTCAAAGTTGGGATCCATTTCTAAAAGAAACATGATGCCTTTAAATCATATCATTGTCATCGAAATCTTTGATTGTTGGTGAATAAATTTCATAGTTCAATTTCCACTGTCATTTGGATTTTTATATATTTAGTTGCAGTCGATTTCGTCTCAAATGGGTTGAGGCGATTCCTTGTTGAAATTATGATCACAAAATTGTGATTAAATTTTTAATGAAAAATATTTT
>SKCR01046694.1:0-41133 GCA_019454045.1 Zanthoxylum bungeanum
CAAAGATTCATCGATGACATTTGACTCCAACAAAATTAATTTGGGATTAATTATGAGAGAGAAAAATTAATTTAGGATTAATTACGACAAGAATTTTATCTGTGATTAATTCGTCTAGAAGAGAGAATGCGATTAATTTGGAATTAATCGGCAAAGTAAATTTAATAGTTAAATTGGATTTTACTATTTAATCTATTAATTGGGCTAAAATAATATATTGGATATATTAATTGAAATTGGATTTCAACGCGGAATTAAAATTGGATTTTAATTCGGGCGAGCGAATTAATTTGGAATTAATTCGTAAGCGACTTTCGTAATAATTTTCCTAGGCATTATTATTTAATTAAATTAGATTTAATTACGTCGCAAAGGAAAATTCGTTTAATCGGATTAAACGAATCCAAGCCCGAACTGTGTAGTCTCACCCAAATTGAATTTTGAATTTAAGTGTGGGACCCACTAACTTACATCACTAGTCAATCTAGTTGATGGAAGTGGTTGAGAGCATTTAATGGAAACTTGCTCAACACACTTTGACTTTTTCTTTTGGAAAAGCATATACACTTTTTTGGAAAAAGAAATTGGTAATTTAATTTTAGAAAACAAAATATCAAAACTTCATCTCTCTCTCTTCCCTCTCATTTGTCGTGAGCTTATCCTTCTTCCTTAGAGATTTTTTTACAAAATTTCAACCTTGCTAGCACATAGAGAGTCAAGTGAAGGTGATAGGGAAACTCACCCGAGAGTTTGGAACTCATTTTCAAAGCTTGGAGCTTCTACATTCAAGGAAATTTTTGGAAAATTTCTCTACCAACCAATGTAAGTTTTCCACAACTTACTTGTTAAATTCACATAATAATCAAGCTTAGAGATCCCGTGGCATGTCTAGGACACTAACAATAATGACATAAATAAGTTAGAAACATCGCGAAATATTTACGAAAAATATTTTTCCGCAAAGTGGCATAAAACACGTTTTTGTCAGAACCGGCCAACCAATACACACAGGGGCTGCCCAAGTCAGCCCCAATAGTACTTGGACAGTTCATGGGCTGCCCAAACAGTGGCCAATATACTGTTTGGACAACGGACAACCGGTAAGCCCGAAACTCACCCGGTAACGCCGTTTTTCACCATTTTCGCATATTTCAACTTTGAAACAATTTCCGGCAATTGTTCCAATGCCCAAAACACATCCAATACATTTATACAACATAATTTTCATTTCCAAAATCACAAAAATTCTAGATCTGATTTGGTAATCAAAAATATCATTTTTCATGCTTTAAATCCAATTTTCTCAACATTAATCATATTAATATTTACACCAACCAAAGTCACCACAAATGAAGAACTCAAGAAAAATTCTAGGAGTTACAAGAGTGGTCATAACACTCTAGAATGGCAACAAGTCATCAAATGACAAAATTGAACTAATATTACACTAATATTATTCAATCTAACTTCACACATGCATCTAGCCTCCAAATCCATCCTCCAAATCAAAAAGCCCCAAAATATAAGAAAGGAAGAAACCCTAGAACTTGTCTAGATGCTCAAGAACAAGAAACAAACTTTCTAAGTTTAAGAGTTATGAAGATTACCTCCAAATCTCCTAATTTCCTTAAACTTTTTCTTGATTTCTTCACTTTCTTCCTTGTTTCTTCAAACAATTTTTGGGAGCTTTTCTTTCATGGAGGTTTCGGCCATGGAGTATTATGAATGAGAAAACAAAATTTTCTCACTTTAAATAATAAGCATAACCGACTTTAGGGGGGAATAAGGGTATTTTGGTCATTTGGTCAATTAATCTAATTAATTAATAATAATAAGCTTTAAGTTAACAAATCCAATTTGTAAACTTTAAGGTTAATAGAATCATGTCACATGTAACCAATAATAATCAAACATATTGCATAACAATTATGTAATATTAAAATAATGTAATTATCTAGATATTTAACATTTAAATACCTAAATAATTAATTAATACGATTATTATTATATACGTATTTTATTTACATTAAATAAGAAATACATATATTAATGACATGTGTCAAAGTCTCATTTGATAATTAATTAATATGTATCAAATCAAATCTTGTATCAATACAAATACACATTAATTATTAATTGACCAAAATGCCCATAATGCATGTATTTTCGTTTAACCATTTAAACGATTCGAATTAACTCATTTAATCCGGCGAAGTATTATGAATAATATATATTATTCATAACGCGTTGTCAAGTACTCAACGAGTACACTTCATAATGTGAGACTCTCTAAGTTTAGGTTTATCCATCACGGAATCTAATTTCGTGTCCATAATTCACCCACTTATGAATTATGACGACCACGAATAATCTCGTTAAACTATGCAAGTCGAGGTCATTGCATACGTATAATCCATCTATCATAGGCTATCAATATTATATCGGGGATATAGATAAGAACGTCAAATCCCCAAGGTATAATATAGTCGACTTTCAAATTTATGATCTCTAAATAACACTCGGAACTCACTTCCGAAGTATACCAAGACCATGCATTTACTAGATCGCAAATACGTACATGATACTTATGCCATGTACATAGGACTGACAGATTATATCTGATACTCACAGGATATCATGAGCATCAGTCCACACCCAATGAACAAGCGGAGGTCTGATCTAAATAGATCAGTGACGTGACTGCCATCAAAGTGTGGAGGATATCTCATTTATCCACAATGGTATCTCAAGTCGAAGGACCACTATACTACTCGACTCGAGAAGATTCATATTGACGTTGGTGTACTATCTATTAGGAAATCTTCGGTTAGTCACTCAGTGTTTATCAAATAAAAACCTACACGTTTATACGAGTCTCCCAAGACTCATGGTTCATTGGGATATACCATCGGACCAAGTCTTGATATACGATATGTACTGGTCTCAGCGGATTTTACTAACCGATCTGTGTTAGTAAATCTTGACCAGGAACTTTATTTGATAATATACTTCTAGTAGTGACACTTCCCAATGTCAATTACAAATTATTTTGTAACTGTGCATTACAAAATATATGATTGGGTCTTTGTCTAATATATACATATCGTTAAATCATATTTAGTTTCAATTTAATCGTAATTAGATCGAATATGTATATAAAAGCAAGAAGTACTACCATAAATACATAATATTATGGAAAAATAAATTGTTCGTATTCATGAATCGGACATAAATATGATCCGGATTGGCACTCCGAGCACCAACCCTAACAGTATCACTTTTTATAACTCATAGTGCCACCATCGTCCAATGGTACTCCATTACTTCGACCACATGGAATAACATAAAAACAAAAGGAAAGAAAAAAAAAAAAAAGGTGTCTAGCTAAACAAGTAGATTATTGTCATAATATTAATAAAGAAAAATAAATTAAGTCTTTGACAATGGTGTCAAAAACATGATCACGATTTTATAAATATAGCACGCAAGCACACGTATCTCTCAAGTAATATAGTGACAAAAGTCGAATATCGTACCCACATAGACTTATTATTTCCCTTATTAATATTAAGACTAACTTATTGAACTTAAACTAAATTATTGATGGGGAGAGTTGACTTATCAAAATTTAATTGAAATTAAATAAAATGCAAATAACAGACTTTCAAAACCTTATAGACAGAAGAACCTAAGGTTCCAACTTCACCTAAGCATGCACGCAATGAGTCCAAACATTTTCTATTCAGTTGGATTACCGTTACTAATTATTAACCTAGAATACTAAATTATTCACAAGCCTCTTTCGATGGTCATGTAAATATATTCAGAATAATTCAATTAGCTATATGCCTATGTTAATTATATTAAACTGAATTCATTAAGGTTATGTTCTAATCTTAGCTACGTATGCCCTTTAGGTATATATCTATCCTATAAGAGAATTTATTCAACGAATAAAATCACATGCTATTATTATCACGGCTAACCAAAATTCTCCACGCCGAGTTCCTAAGGATTTACCAAGATTATTCTATTATTGGCAAAACCAATAAAATATGTATTCAAGCACATAGAATAATAAATAATCAATAACAATCTCAAAAGTAGAAAAATAGGCAAATAGTTAATTAAACATGCTAGGGATCCATTACAACCCTAGATTTAATGAATTAGCTACTCATAATATTCAATCAAAATAAGTTAATCATTATTTCATGCCAAGAACATATAAAGGATAAATTAAAGAGTGAATGGAAGAAGGAAATCTTATTTGCAGTCTTCGGCTTCAAACTCCAACTCCGGTTGATGCACTCGTTATTGTCTTGCTCTAGGCATTCTTCTATGCTATGGAGGCTACAAAATATGTTATGAGGCTTATTTTGTATGATTTGGGACGAACTTGTGCTTATATAGGAGTCTTGGGGGCTTTCTTTCTTAAGAATCATTTAATTCTGCTCAAATTAGGATTTTCAGACATATTGGTGCGCCAATGAGCTCTTGTTGGAGCGCCAATTGAAGTCAGAGAGTAATACTCACACGCCCAGACACTCTGTTCGGACTAGTTCTGGGGTATAATTTAAAATGCTTGTAACCTTCTCGTCCTTTAGCCAAATCATACATACTTTATATGTACGTGGTCGTCTTTGAGTCTTCATTTCAATGTAACTTGAATCACCTAATTTGGACATTATATGAAAACGTTATGGCCAACACACTGAAGAATATGCAAAATAGAAGGTCACTGGTGTAAATCACCTTGATTTGTTGACGTTTCAAATCCATGTATTTTCATATGTATACCATCCTATAAAAACATAAAGAACATATCAAAATACTCAAGAAGCTCGAATTAACTCACAAAATATTAGATTTAGGGGCGGTAAAAATGATATATTAACCGCTCATCTGTTTGCATTAAGAATTGTAATAGGAGAGAGTAGATATTGTGATTGTTATTAACTTTAACTACGACACTTTGCTATGTGGAAAGAGAGCGAGGTGATTTATTTATAACCTTGCTGGTTGTTAGATTATATTTAACCAAGCAATTAATATGTATGGTAGTTGTGTATTTAATATGGTAATTGTGTATTTAATATGATAGTTGTGTAGTTGTGTATTTAATATGTTAGTTATATAATGTCTATATAAAGGAATCTCATTGTAGTTCTAAACTCAAGTAAATGTTAATACACATTTTCTTCATAAATTCTCACATGGTATCAGGAGCTTAGGTTTTTTCCAGTGGCTAGATTGTTGGGTTTCATGCCCTAGAGCTTAATATATTGTGAAAGGAATTATTTATTGAAATAATAGATGCATTATTCATTTATCAAAGTTGTTTGATTTAAATCATATTTTGTAAATTGTTTTGTTTACCCTTGATTACTCATGTGCTTTCAGACTTAGTGTATGCGTGATACACAAGAGGATTTAAGTATGAAGTTAGTAATCTAAAACAGTCCATATAGAGCAAGCAAAGTGGCTACTTTATTTGTGGTGTATCTATAGTTTTGGTCTATTTTATACTTGTATAACGACTTTGATCCAGGATCGTTCATGTGGTGACATGAGAATGAAGGCACCTTGTATGATATGATCATATAGGACTGGACTTGGATAGAAATGAATATCTTATAATATCCGTTAACTGAAGAAATTCATTTTATCTACTAGATGGTCATATATGGATTGGTCTTAATCCTGAGGTACTACGAACTTCTGCATGTCAGGCTATATCCTTTGATTTTACTAAGGTGAGGTTGGTGTAGCATCCCGGCCAATAACTACATTTGGGATACGATTTGGTGTGTAGTTGTGGGACGTTTTACATCGACATGGAGTTCACTCATTCTTATGAGAAGTATAAGAATATCTTTCTTATGAAATGATTCGATACTTGAATAATTAGAACGCTCAAGTTTTTTATTACGAATAGAAAGATTAATATTCATAATAGTTATGAATTAATTTTCATTAGAGAATAAATGGTACTTAAGGGATAAAATAATTAGAGGGGTATAATGTGTTAGGGTTGGTGCTCTGAGTGTCAATTTCTTATGAATTTCCCTATAAATTCTCTTGTAAATATTTTATTAATGAATAAAATAAAACAGTTTCTATTTATGAATTCTTTTATTGTATGGTAAAGATGTAAATGACCATAGAGTGATTAGTTATGATACAGATGCAAAAACATCGCAACTGACATTGAGCAGTATCATAACAATATCATTCTTTAACTGTTACTGGTCAAGGTTTACAATTACCTTGGTCAGTAAGTAAACCCACTGAGATCGGTAGATGTCGTATATTGGAATGTTAGATTCTAACAGTTTCTCAATGAACCATGAGTCTCGAGAGACTCATATAGACACGTAGGTGTTATATCAGATAAACACGGAACGACTCACCGAAGATTCTTAATAGATAGTACACCAACGTCAATAAGAATTTCTTGGGTTAAGTGAGCATAGTGATCCTTCGACTAGAGGTACCATTGTAGATGTATAATGTATCATCCACCTTAGATGGCAGTCACGTCACCGATCTATTAAGATCAGACCTCCGCTTGTTCGATGGGTGTGGACGGATCCTCAAGATATCTTGTGCGTATCAAAATAGATCCGTTATCCGTTGTTCTGTACATAGCATAGGTATCCATTATGGAATTAGCAATCTGTTAAATCCATGGGCCCGTGGCGCACTGTAGAAATGAGTTCTAAGTGTTATTAAGAGATTGCTAATAGAATCGTCGACAGATGATATATCTATAGAGATTTGACGTTTATATCTATATCTTTGGGATAATCCGGATACTTGTGACGAAATGATTATACGTATGCAATGATCTCGACCTGTATGGGTCAGAGAGTTATCCTTGTTCGTCATAATTTACGAGTGGGTAGATTATGGACATGAAATTTGATTTCGTGGCAGATATGCCTGAACCTAGAGAGTCTCACTAATGGAAATATACTCGTAGAGTACTAGGGCAACTTTTATGAATAATACTGATTATTATAAGTCGTTTAACGGTTAAACGAAGATACATGCGTTTGGGATCTTTCGGCCATTTGTTAAATGTCAAATTGTGGTATTTGACATTTATTTTTTAATATATGTATTTTGATTATTTTAATGTAAATATAATACATATATTTAAGATATTTGTATTTAATTATTGATTATTCAAATATTGAATAATTAAATTAATTAAATAATAAATATCTTTTTACTTTATTAAAGTAAGTAAGATGGCTTATTTTAATTGGTTGGAATGGTCATTTTAAATTGGTATAAATGGCTTGATTTAATTAGTCCAAGTATGGTATTTAATGGATAAATACAACATTATTAGTTAAATCATTTTCCAACCTTAATTAATGAAATAAAAAATTGAAAAATTACTGGCTATTATTCTTCCAAGTTTCGGCCACTTAAAAGAAGATATATAAGCCTGTTTTTTCATTTTTTTTTTCATAATTCAAGAACCCTAGATCAAATACAAAAGTGAGTTGAGAGAAAAAAAGAAAGAAAGAAAAGAAAGCTTGGAAATCTAAGGAATTTGTAAGTTTTTCTTACTTTATTCTTCATGAAAAATGTTTCTATGATTCTAGGCTTCAATTTGTGTAGCTTAGATTTTTCTCTACTCTTTTGTGCATGTATTTTGATGGTTGGGAACTTGATAGAAAGATGGAAGCATGTATATGTATAAAGAATGCATGAGATTAGTTATTTGTATTCTTTTTGCCATTTGATGGTGAGTTGCCATTCTAGAGTTACTTAGCTACTCATAAATGACCTAGAATTGTTCTTGAGTTGTTTCATGATGGTGAGACTTGTTTGGTGTGGTAAGAATTTAATTAAAATGTTAAATTTAATTAATTTGGTGTTAATTTGTCAATTTGTGGAAATTATAAAATTAAGGTTCATGACCCACTCCAAATTTTGGATTTTCATATATGTGTTAATTAATGATGTATATATGATGTATATTAATTTGGGAATTATTGGATTTGATCTTAATATGTTTTGAACTAAAAGGACCAAATCACAAATTCTTGAAAGTTTGAGGACCTATCGGTAATATGAGGGAAATATGTTTTCTTGAGTTGCACAATTATATTTCATGTATAAGACATGTATATAATCATTTTGGGATTGATTTGTGAATCAATTAAAAATTGCATTTGATAATTCGGGACTAAAATGATAGAAATATAAAGTTTATGGGCTAAACGGAAATGAATGAAAATCTGATTTTTGGTAAAAATTTCAGTTTAAGTATTGCGTTTATTTTAATTACCTAGAAAAATTATTGAAATCAGAAATTTTTAATTTTCGTGGTTCCGCTGCGTTTACCCGGAATTGCTGCCTAAAAACCCAACAAAATTGGTATTAGAGTAGTCTGATGAGTGGTAAATCTATCACTATTTCCCACTCATTTAACCTAATATATTGTATATTTTCTTGAGTTATGTGAATATTTTGATGTGTTTGTGTTTATTTTGTAGATAAATAAAGTTTCAGGACATTCTGGAGGTGATTTGGAGCAAAACAGGAAAAATTGGCAAAAAGGCATTTCGGTAAATGTCCGTGTCGCGACGCCCAAGTCATCAGCGTCGCGACGCTTAACGTGCACCAGATCTGCTAACATGCGACGGGTCAACGGGTCAGAATTTGAGAAGTTTGACTTTGCTAACGTTGCACCGTGCCACGTGTCACCATCACAGCCGAATGCTAACGTGCGCCGTGCCACGTGTCATCATCCTACGGTGCCGACACTCACCACCCGTGTCCCACGCGCCACCATCACCGACACGCATCACAATTGCAACACATCACGTGTGTCACACCCCCACGTTTCATCCCATGCCTCCTCCGCCCCCCACACCCCCACCCCCCGCCACCCCCACATCCGCCAAAACCCCCCCCACCGAGCCACCCCCATCCCCACCCCCTCACACCAAGCCCCATGCCACACACCGCGCCACCCCAAACCACCCTGCCAGCACCCACCCCCAACGTCATTTCGTTGCCCACCCCCCCCCCCTTTATCAGTTATGGTCAACGTTTTTTATTAACCGTAATACATAGCCACGTAACAACAGCATCAGAAAGGTAACCCCCACTACTGAAAGGCATTACTACAGCCAATAGGATACCGCGTCGTCTGTTTAAAAAACCTGACCCAGCCGCCCTTAGCAATTATCCTCCACACAAATACTCCCCCTTAACGATACCCGCCCGACAATAATATAATTAGCATTACTATTTTTATTGTAATTTACCCTTCAGTATTTACTTTACCGCAATTTACTTTTCAGCACTGTTACTTTATGGTTTTTTACTTTTAAGTTTTTACTAGCCCTAGTTATGTGTCGTAACTAAGTTAGTTATCTAGGGTTGTGATGAAATCCAATATCACCGGTTTATAAGGGTTAGATTATAGTTTGGGTAATATAAAGATTTATTTATTGAGTCTTAATCTTAATGCTTTTAATTAACTGGCATTAATTAAATTGACTAGGTAAACTTAAAATGAACTAGACATAGGGATTTTAAGTTTAAGACCTCAGACTCAATAGCCCACGATCTTCCTTGAGGATAGATAACCCTTTTAATAGATTTCCTTACAGGATAGGATATACCTGTCGGGCGGGGGTAGCCATAATTGGAACTTAATCTTAATGAATCTAGGTAATTTGGTTGACATAGACATATGGTTCAATTGGATTATACTAGGTATTTGTAATTGACCATCGGAAGAGGCTTTTACATAATTTAGTGTTCCAGGTTAATAAATCAATATTACCCAACTATAAGATACCACTTCATCTTTAATGATATTAAAAGAAATCACAACCCTAGATAGTTTTTAATATTGAATTTTCTTAAAATCTACTTTCGAACAATTTTATTTACTTGTCTTTAAATTTAGAATCGTCGCCATTTCAAATCAATTAAACAACCTGTTAGATACTAGTAATCATTTAACCTCATAAAATTAATAACTTAGGTATTAAGTCCTCGTGGGATCGATACTTTTTATACTACTTGAACGATACGTACGCTTGCGTTATACGTGTGTGTTTACGCCGGTCAAGTTTTTGGCGCCGTTGCCGGGGACTTATTTATCTTTTATTATTAGTTTAGGGGTTAGATACCTTTACTTGTATCTAATTCTTTTTACTTATTGTTTTTGTTTTCTTGTGTTTCAGGTTCTCAGAAACTTCATGAGACGAACCAGAAGCTTTGAACTCCGACCGCTTGACCCAGAAAATTGAAAGAACCATCAGACAGTTGAGAAGGGAAAGGCGAGAAGGCCAAGAAGCTTTAGTCAACATGGAACCTGAACCTTTGGAGGTTGCACCACCAATTCCCATTCGAGACAGAACCATTCGGTGATTGACAGACTCATTTCTTGTATTGTACTTCCTCCCTTACCAGCAAATGCAGGAGACATCAAAACATGCATTCAGATGATTCAGCAGTCAGTTCAGTTTGGGGGGAATGCAACTGAAGATCCTAATGCCCACATCAGCAACTTCCTGGAAGTTTGCGGCACTTTCAATTACAACCGAGAAGCTGAAGAAGCAATGAGACTGCGTGTTTTCCCATATTCCTTGAAGGACAGAGCTAAAGCTTGGCTACATTCACTACCAGCAGGTTCTATCACAACATGGAACACTTTAGCCACCAAATTTCTTGCAAAGTACTTTCCACCAGCCAGAACCGGAAAGCTGAGGAATGACATCACATCCTTTGTGCAACAAGACTCAGAAACTCTCTACGAAGCTTGGGAAAGGTACAAAGATTTACTCCGGAAATGTCCACACCATGAGATTCCAAAATGGCTTCAAGTCCAAACATTCTATAATGGACTTTCTGGAATAATGAGAACCACAATAGATGCTGCTGCTGGAGGAGCTTTAATGGCAAAAGGAGAAGATCAAGCCTGGGACTAATCGAAGAAATGGCCAACAACAATTCCTTGTGGCCAACTGAAAGGAGCATGATCCAAAGAATTGCAGGAATTTATGAAAGTGGAGCCAATACAGCAGTCAACACCAAGCTAGATCAGATATGCAAATTCATGGAGACTCTTACCACTGGATCCACAAGTTCACCATATGGAGGAGCACCAGAATCAAACCAACTTGAAGAAACGGTGAATTTTGTCAACAATTTCAACAGACAGGGGAACAATCCATATTCCAACACCTACAACCCAGGGTGGAGGAATCATCCTAATTTTTCATGGAGCAACAATTCAGGCCAACAGCGGAACTATCCACCACCTGGATTCCAGCAACAGAACAAAGGCCAGGAGCAGGCAAATGAACCAGGAATAGCAGAAGTGCTGGCTCAGTTAAAAAAGTACGATGCTATCTTTCAGAGCCAATCAGCTTCCATCAAAGCACTGGAGAATCAAATCGGACAACTGGCCAATGCTCAGAGTTACAGACCACCAGGAAATCTTCCCAGCAACACAGAACCCAATCCAAGGAACCGAGGGAAGGAGCAATGTCAAGCCATTACTTTGAAAAGCGGTACTGAAATCAACAAAGATGTTGGAATCAAGATGTCCCAAGAAGAAGTTCCAAAAGAAGCTGAACAACAGATGGAGGAAAAAGAAGCAAAGGAAAAAGAACAGATCACTCCACCTCCACCTTTTCCTCAGCGTCTTCAGAAAAACAAACTGGACAAGCAGTTTGCTCGATTCCTGGAGGTTTTCAAAAAGCTGCACATCAACATTCCATTTGCAGAAGCCTTGGAAGAAATGCCCAGTTATGTCAAATTCATGAAAGACATTCTTTCACGAAAACGGAGATTGGGAGACTACGAAACAGTAGCATTAACAGAAGAATGCAGCGCCATATTCAGAGGAAACTTCCCCCGAAGTTGAAAGATCCTGGCAGTTTCACAGTTCCATGCACCATTGGAGAACATTATATCGGTAAGGCTTTATGTGATTTAGGTGCCAGTGTTAACTTGATGCCTTTTTCTATTTACAGGAAACTGCAGATTGGAGAAGCAATGCCTACCTCAGTTTCATTGCAACTTGCTGACCGAACACTTGCATTTCCAAGAGGTGTTGTTGAAGATGTGTTGGTGAAAGTAGACAAACTAATTCTCCCAGCAGATTTCATCATCCTTGACATGGAAGAAGACAAAGAAATACCTATCATTCTTGGGAGACCATTCTTGGCTACAGGTAAAACTGTGATTGATGTGCAAAAAGGAGAACTGACCATGAAAGTACAGGACCAAGAAGTGACCTTTAATGTTTTCAAAGCCATGAAATTCCCGAGTGATGAAAAGGAAGAAGAATGCTTCAGAGTTGATGTTGTTGAAAGTATCGTTCAAAATACTGAGCCAAATCCCACAGATACACTTGAAGCTTGCATCACCAACATGACTGACAGTGAGCTAGATGCTGAAATCCTGGAATGTATCAACTACCTTGACAAACCATTCCGATTCAAAGCAACACCACCAGTTGAAAGTTTGGAACTACCAAAGAAAGATCGAATCAAGCCTTCGATTGAAGAACCACCACAGTTGGAGCTGAAGTTACTTCCGAGCCATCTCAGGTATGCATTTCTTGGAAACTCTTCTGAATTACCTGTTATTATTTCTTCTTCACTAACATTGGAGCAGGAAGAAAAGTTGCTGAGAGTGTTACGAGAGCACAAGAAAGCCATTGGCTGGACTATAGCAGACATTCGAGGCATTAGTCCATCATTTTGCATGCACAAAATCTTAATGAATGATGAGTACAAACCCACAGTGGAGCATCAACGGAGACTCAATCCAATCATGAAGGAAGTCGTGAAGAAAGAAATCATCAAATGGTTAGATGCTGGCATCATTTACCCCATCTCAGACAGCAGTTGGGTGAGTCCTATGCAGTGTGTACCAAAGAAAGGAGGAATTACTGTGGTTACCAATGAAAAGAATGAGCTAATTCCAACAAGAACAGTGACTGGATGGAGAGTATGCATGGACTACAGGAAACTGAACAAAGCCACGAGAAATGACCATTTTCCGCTACCATTCATTGACCAGATGTTAGACAGATTGGCGGGACATGAATTCTATTGCTTTCTTGACGGATATTCAGGGTACAATCAGATTGCCATCGCCCCAGAAGATCAGGAGAAAACCACATTTACATGTCCCTATGGTACTTTTGCTTTCCGCAGGATGCCATTTGGATTATGTAATGCCCCCGCCACTTTTCAGCGTTGCATGATGGCCATATTCTCAGACATGCTGGAGCAGAGTATGGAGGTTTTATGGATGACTTTTCTGTGTTTGGAGATTCTTTTGACCATTGTTTGCAAAATTTGGAACAGTGTTACAAAGGTGCGAAGATACAAACCTGGTACTCAATTGGGAGAAATGCCACTTTATGGTGCAAAAAGGCATTGTTCTTGGACACCGGATCTCACAAAAGGGGATTGAGGTAGACAAAGCAAAGATAGAGACAATTGAAAAACTACCTCCACCAACATCAGTAAAAGGTATTCGAAGTTTTCTTGGACATGCAGGTTTTTACAGGAGATTTATCAAAGACTTTTCCAAGATTGCTAAACCTCTATGCAATCTTCTGGAGAAAGATGTGCCTTTCAACTTCACCAAAGAATGCCAGGAAGCCTTTGAAATCTTAAAACAGAAGCTGATCCGCCCCCATCATAGTAGCACCAGACTGGACCCTTCCATTTGAAGTGATGTGCGATGCTAGTGATTTTGCTGTAGGTGCAGTTTTGGGACAACGCAAAGCAAAGATTTTCCACACCATTTACTACTCCAGCAGAACTTTGAATGAAGCTCAACTCAACTACACAACCACCGAAAAGGAGTTGCTCGCAGTTGTGTACGCTTTTGACAAATTCCGCTTATCTGTTGGGTCCCAAAGTGGTGGTCTACACAGATCATTCAGCAATCAAATATCTGATCACAAAGAAAGATGCCAAACCCAGATTGATCCGTTGGATACTTCTTCTGCAAGAATTTGACGTGGAGATTCGAGACAGGAAAGGGACAGAGAATCAGGTGGCAGATCATCTATCGAGGCTCGAGAATGGAGAAACAGCTGGCAAAGAATTGTCAATCAAAGAAACTTTTCCAGATGAACAACTTTTTGCCATGAAACAACAGGAAGTCCCTTGGTATGCTGACTATGTCAACTACATTGTGTCAGGAAAATGGCCGTTGGAATGGACAACTCAGCAACGGAAGAAGTTCTTCAAAGAAGTCAAACACTATGTCTGGGATGAACCGTACCTGTTCAAACGGTGTGCTGATCAACTACTGAGACGATGTGTTCCACATGAGGAAATCAACAGTGTTTTGCAACACTGTCATTCATCACCATATGGCGGACACTTCAGCGGAAACAAAACTGCAGCCAAAGTCCTACAATCAGGTTTGTTCTGGCCCACTCTTTTTAAAGATGCTTATCTTTTTGCTTTTCAATGTGACAGGTGCCAGAGAATGGGAAATATTTCCAGGAGAAACGAAGGACCGTTGCAAAACATTCTAGAAGTGGAAATATTCGATGTATGGGGTATTGATTTCATGGGACCCTTTGTTCCATCATTCGGAAATCTGTACATCCTGGTTGCTGTAGACTACGTCTCCAAATGGGTCGAAGCAATTGCATTGCCATCCAATGATTCAAAAGTGGTGATCAAATTCCTGAAAAAGAACATTTTCACTCGGTTTGGAACACCTCGGGCAATTATCAGTGATGGTGGCTCTCATTTCTGCAACAGATACTTCGATGCACTCCTATCCAAATACGGAGTTACTCACAAAGTTGCCACTGCTTACCATCCACAGTCAAATGGACAGGTTGAGGTTTCAAACAGGGAGATCAAAAGAATCCTAGAAAGGACCGTTGGATCAACAAGGAGGGACTGGTCAACAAAACTAGATGATGCATTATGGGCCTACCGGACAGCTTACAAGACACCCATTGGTATGTCCCCATATCGATTGGTGTTTGGGAAAGCGTGCCATCTACCAGTTGAGCTTGAGCACAAGGCGTACTGGGCACTGAAGAAGTTGAATTTTGATTCACAAGCTGCAGGAGAGAAAAGACTGCACCAACTCAACGAATTGGAGGAGTTTCGTCTACAGGCTTATGAGAACGCCAAATTGTACAAGGAAAAGACCAAAAAATGGCATGACCGAAAAATAGTGCACAGACAGTTGGAACCAAGGCAGCAGGTGTTGTTGTACAACTCGAGGTTGAAACTTTTCCCTGGAAAGTTAAAATCTAGGTGGTCAGGTCCATTTGTGATCACTCAGGTTTTACCATATGGAGCTGTTGAGTTACTGGATCCCAATACCAACAACACATTCAAGGTTAACAGTCAGCGTGTCAAGCACTACTGGGGAGAATCATTTGAGCGACAAAAAGAAAGTGTCACACTTTCAGATCCAGCCTAACGTTCAAGAAGTCACGTCTAGCTGACGACTTTAAACTTAGCGCTCGCAGGGAGGCAACCCATGCAAATTTGTATATATTGTGATTTGGAGTGATTTAATTTTGTGTGTTTAGTTTTTGCAGATTAAGACATTTCAAGATGGAAGAAGCTCTCGCAAATCTTCACAAGCAATTTCCTTCTCTCCCTCAAAAATCTCTGATAAAAGTATACAAAACTCGCTTGGAACGGATGAGGTTACTAACAAATGTGTTCCTAATGATGTTCCTAATGATATTCGTGGGTAATTGAAGCACGAGTCCGATTGGCAGGTGAGTCTTCTGACTCTTTTATTTCACATCTGCCTGGTTGTGGAAGAAGCACCTATGCAAAGAAACGTAGAGCTAAGCAAATGGATGTTTGTTACAAATGTGCACGATGGAATTGCAATACTCGTTGTCGTTCTTTAGGAATGGTGTCTGATAATCGCGAAGACAAAATTAAATTCATTAGGGATGGCTTGAGTAAGGAGTCTTTAGATGATATATCTTCGACTCTTGAGACGCATCCCAGTGGATATGTTCATATAGCCATTCGCAAATTACATACACAATTTCAAAAAGAAAGACAACTGTTAAGTCTCGGGAATCTGACTCAAAAAGACCCTGTTTGCCAATTTATAAGAAAATTGGATGGGAAGCTTGTCCCTGACGCATAGACGTCAATCAAACTGTAAATTCTTGTACATATTATATCTCTTTGTCTTTTCCTAATAATTGTGATTTGTTTTGTTGTTTTCTTTTATTTCCTCCGACAGGATCCAGATCTTGTTGACTATCACGATCTATTTGCTACTAATCGTCCTTTGGAAGATACTTGTGCTATTTTACTCACCCTTTTCAGGTTTATAAATTCAACTCATCATTGCACTTTTGAAGACATCCAGAGTAAAAAATGGAAGCCACTTCAAGAAGACGAGTTGAAAACATTTGTGTGTTTTGCGGTAGCACTGTTGGTACTAAACCACAATACATAGAAGCAGCACAGGAATTGGGTCGAGTCTTAGCTGCAAGAAATATGCACTTAATATATGGCGGAGGTAATCTTGGACTAATGGGGATTGTTTCAAAGGCCGCACAGGAAGGAGGCAGTCACGTTTTGGGAATCATCCCAAAACCCTTGGCAGAGGCAAATCTTATTGAACCATCAAACGGAGAGGAACTGATCGTGCCAGGTATGTCTGAACGACTGGTAGAAATGATTAACCGTGCTGATGCTTTTATTGCTTTGCCAGGTGGCTTGGGCACATTGGAGGAAATTTTTATTGTACTATCTTGGGCGAACCTGAACATACACCAGAAACCAATTGGGCTGTACAACGTTGATGGGTTTTATGATTTTCTTTGTGTGTTTCTTGATGATGCTCGGAGAAATGGGTTCATATCAAAACCTTTAAAAGAACTCATATTTACTGCCAGAACTGCTCCAGATCTAATTGACCAACTCATAGCCTATGAACCAAAGTTGACCCTATCATTTCAAAGATAAATTGGTCTGAGGACGATCGTGGTAAGAGACGTCGGATTAATCTGGATCTTAACCTTTAATTTCCTGTAGATTTTCAGCTAACCAGGTATTATTTTCTAAACTCTTCTTCTACTGTTTAAGACATTGGGGACAATGTCTCATTTAGGTTTGGGGGAGGAAATTAGTTGATTAGTACCTTGTTTTTAGTTTGTATGTTGTTTTTATTTTTAGTCCAAAATTTTCGAAAAATACAAAAAAATTGGAAAATTTTCAAAAATTACAAAAATATTTTGCGTTTTTGTGTTTTGACTAAAAAGGTGAAATTGGTAAGAGATAGCCGAGTAAGGAGTTTCCACTCCTGAGACGTATCTCAAACCTATTTCGAAACAAGTTAATTTTTGTTTATTTCCTTTTGAATTATTTAATTTGTAAATTCTCCATAAAACGGACTAAAATGGATCTTCATATGCTCAGTTGGCAAGTATTATCAACATACATGGAAACATACGGACATGAGCTAAATTGAAAAGTTTGTAATATTCAGTGCTCTAGTTTAATTGGAGGAAGCATCTCAAAAGGTGATGGAGTAAAAAAAAAAAACCGAGATCCGAGTTATTAAGTCTGTAAGGGTGTTTTAACACCTAGTGCCCTAAAACCAACTGGTTTGGGAGTCACTGGCCCAAAGCTCGTTACATGGATCAAAGATGCTGCAAAAATATATATATCTGAAGTCTGAGTAATTAAGTCCGTAGGGGTGTCTTAACACCTGGTGCCCTAAAGCCAACTGGTTTGGGAGCCACCGACCTAACACTCGTTACATAGATGGAAGATATTGTATATAAATAAAAAATAGAGAAAAAATCAAATCAGAAAAAAAAAAATTATTCCATTGCTACAAAAAGGTGTGAAATCTGATAGAACTTTAGGACAAAAATATTACTCTCTTATCAACTGCACTTATGACTGCTGTGGGCAAAAATGAGTTGTTTAATATTATGTTGGCTGTGTTTATGAAGAATGGTAAAAATGATCGGAGAATTTACTTATTTGGTAATTTAGAATGAAACAAAACAACTAGTAACTTGGAGTAGAAGTTTCACCTGATTAGTACTAACTTCTTTATTCTCTTTTCGCTTGTCTTTTTGCTTTTGTGTGCATTAGTTTTAATACCTTTTTACTTTTGTAAAATGTTTGTGGGTATCATTGCTGTAAACCCTCACGAGACTACAACTCGTCCACTAGGGACACCTAGGGGTTTAAAGGCTTAGTTAATTTATTTATGTTATTTTATGTTTTGCTCGAGGACTAGCAAAATGTTAGGTTTGGGGGTGTGATGAGTCGTAAATCTATCACTATTTCCCACTCATTTAACCTAATATTTTGTATAGTTTCTTGAGTTATGTGAATATTTTGATGTGTTTTGTGTTATTTTGTAGATAAATAAAGTTTCAGGACATTCTGGAGGTGATTTGGAGCAAAACAGGAAAAATTGGCAAAAAGGGCATTTCGGTAAATTGTCCGCGTCGCGACGCCCAAGTCATCAGCGTCGCGACGCCTAACGTGCACCAGATCTGCTAACATGCGTCGGGTCAACATGTCAGAATTTGAGAAGTTTGACTTTGCTAACGTGGCCGTGCCACGTGTCACCATCACAGCCGAACTGCTAACGTGCACCGTGCCACGTGTCATCATCCTACGGTGCCGACAATCTCAATTGCCACGTGTGCCACGTGTCATCCATGTCATCGCCACGTCATCGGTCAACGAGTCAACTATGCCACGCGTCGTGCCACGTCATCGTCCACTCAGAGGTCAACCGAGTCAACATGCCACGTCAGCATCAGCCAATCACGTCGTGACACGTGTCGCAATCCTACGGTGCCGAAAATTGATCTCAGCCGCCTTGCCACGTCAGCACCACGTCATCGCCACGTCAGCATAATAATTGAGCTCTTAGCCGCCACGCCACGTGTCGCCTTATCCTCTTAGCCGCCTCGCAACGTGTCAAGCCGAGAGCATGCCACGATTCTGTTCTGGCGTAGCGACGCCAAAGCCCTGGCGTCGCGACGCTGGAAGCTTACCCGCGCCTATAAATTGAGCTCGAGATTTCAGAATTTGTTGTACCATTCTCTCCCATTTCTTTGATGTAAATAGGGAGTTCTTCTCTCTAAGTTTCGTTTTATTTTTATTTTAGTTTTGTAATAATTTTAATTACGTTTTGTAATAATAGTAATTTACTTTCTTACTTTTTACAGTTTTTACTATTCATCATGAGGAGGTAACTTCCCAGCTAGGGTGAAAGGTAATTCTTTTACTATTACTATTTAGATTAATCTCCCTTAAAAATAATATATTCACTATTTAAAATTGACTAATAAAGGATACCGCTATATTGGTCGGTTGGTAATTTAATTTTAATCTGGTTTAAACCTGACTAATCAAGGATACCGCCAGATTGTCGGTTGGTAATTTTATTTTGGTTCCGCCTTTATGGCTGGTTGGACTTAATTTGACTTAATCAGGATACCGCCAGATTGGTCGGTTGGTAATATTATCACAAGTTTATATATTATTTTATGGGAGATATCTAAATTAGTAGTAGTAAAAGTAATTCCTTTTACCTTAGCATTTATTTTATTGTAATTTACACTTCAGTATTTACTTTACCGCAATTACTTTTCAGCACTGTTACTTTATGGTTTTTACTTTTAAGTTTTTACTAGCCCTAGTTATGTGTCATAACTAAGTTAGTTATCTAGGGTTGTGATGAAATCCAATATCACCGGTTTATAAGGGTTAGATTATAATTTGGGTAATATAAAGATTTATTTATTGAGTCTTAATCTTAATGCTCTTTAATTAACTGGCCATTAATTAAATTGACTAGGTAAACTTAAAATGAACTAGACATAGGGATTTTAAGTTTAAGACCTCAGACTCAATAGCCCACGATCTTCCTTGAGGATAGATAACCCTTTTAATAGATTTCCTTACAGGATAGGAATAAACTTGTCGGGCGGGGGTAGCCATAATTGGAACTTAATCTTAATGAATCTAGGTAATTTGGTTGACATAGACATATGGTTCAATTGGATTATACTAGGTATTTGTAATTGACCATCGGAAGAGGCTTTTACATAATTTAGTGTTCCAGGTTAATAAATCAATATTTTACCCAACTATAAGATAATCACTTCATCTTTAATTAATATTGGAATAAATCACAACCCTATATAGTTTTTAATATTAAATTTTCTTAAAATCTACTTTCGAACAATTTTATTTACTTATCCTTAAATTTAGAATCGTCGCCATTTCAAATCAATTAAACAACCTGTTATATACTAGTAATCATTTAACCTCATAAAATTAATAACTTATGTATTAAGTCCTCGTGGGATCGATACTTTTTATACTACTTGAACGATACGTACGCTTGCGTTATACGTGTGTGTTTACGCCGGTCAAGGTCTCAACCTGAACACATGATATGAATATGCCTTTAAATTCAATTTTTAATTTTTCTTTTCTTTATGCATACTTGTATTTATTTAATTTGATTAAATTAATGTGTAACATCTTTGCGGAAAATCCCTAATTAATAAGGTTTTAAAGTAATATGTATTGGATGTATATTTCTTGGTCCGTCTTGTCAATACGGTTTATGGATATCTGTTTTATGGCTGCATCCGAGAAAGTGCCAAAACAGTGAGGGTGTAGTTGATAGAAATTTATCTATACCGGATGTATATGTGATACTAGGTAAATTCAAGCGAAAGCGGAAATTCTGAACGTGCCAAAGCTGTCAGGACTACACAAGTATCTTGAATTTATCATTGACAAGTTTAACCTTGGTAAGCCTCCTTGTGAACGTGCCAAAGCTGTCACAACGAGAAACAACCATGACTGGAACCTAGGAGTCACTAGTGAGTGATTAACAATGAGTTGTCTACCTAATGAATATACGTAAGCGAGATCGTGTCATAGCTGTGAGCTGAAATATATTCATGGGATCCACTTTTCACTATTATATTTAATTTGATTAATTGTTTGTTTGCATTCTGTTTAAGGATTACAGTATTACATGTAATAGTGGGAGGGGCATTTTTAGATTAAAAATCCACGATCTATTTATGCTTTGTTTATTTTATATTATATGAAACTGTTTTGTCTGCTAACCATTTTTCGCTATCTATATGATATATTTGCGATGGTGGCACCTGCTTCTAATCCTTTTGCTCGTATACTTGATACGAACAAGCTTAAAGGCATTAAAAACTTTACAGATTGGGACTTGGATCTAAGAATTGTTCTTGGGTCTGAGCAAATAGAATATGTGTTAAAAGGTTTGTTGCCACTTGCCATAGTAAATGATGCAACACAAGAGAAACATGAGACTCTCCAAAAGTGGAGAGATGATGATAGGAGGGTCAAATCATATATTCTCAGTTCCTTGGAACCGGAGCTTAAAAGCTAATATTTTGGATTGTCTGACGCATATACTATGATGATGCGACTGCGAGAATCCTTTATGACCAAAAACATATCTCGGTTCATAAAATTACAATGGAATTGTTCCATGAAAAACTTGAAGAGGGACAGATTGTGAGCCCTCATGTACTTCATCTGATTGATCTGATCGAACAGTTGCAGCGCTATAATTTCCCTCTGAATGACACTTTAGGACGAAGTGTCATATTTGGATCTCTCTCAGCATCATATCGCCAATTTCTAATGTATTTCAATATGAATGGGATTAGTTGTTCTTACCAGGAGCTGCATAAGATGTTACAAATTACGGAGGAAGATTTAATGAAGGGAGTACCGACTCGCCCTCCTAAACCCACTGCTCTTTCTACTTCCTCCCAATCTAAACAGAAAGGGAAGAAGAAGAAAGGTAAGAAAAAGAAGGGTTCGAATTTTCCACCACATGGTAAGATAGCTAAACCAAAAAGAGCTGCTGAAGATAAATGTCACCACTGCAGCAAGATTGGCCACTGGAAGAGGAATTGTCCTGATTACTTGGCCCAAATCATAAAGGAAAGAGCATCAACTTCAGGTACTTTTATTTTTCCCATTATTGATATCTCTTTAACTTATGAAGTTATGTCATCCAGTTGGATTTTGGATTCTGCTTGTCAAATTCACATTTGCAATTCGTTGCATGTGCTGAAGAAAAGTAGACGGCTAAAATCTGGGGATATGCAGTTGCGATTCGGGAGTGGCTACTCTCTGGATGCAATTGTTGTGGGCTTATGCGAGATTCCCCTACTCAGTGGGAGATTTTTTTTGCATGACTATTTTTTGTATTGGGGTGTATTGCGAACATTGTGTCACTTTTTGTATTAGATACTGAAGGATATAATGTAAACATTAAGAATCGTTCTCTATATTTATATGATAGATATTATTTTCATATCCTATTTTGTCCAAAGGAGCATGGTCATTACATTTTGCATACCTCACAAGATATTTTTAATGCTGGAATTAATAAACGTAAAGTATCCGATATAAATAATACTGGACTGTGGCATATAAGGTTGGGTCATATAGGCGTGAAACGCCTAACCCAGTTGGTTAGGAATGGTTTGATACAAGATCTTACCATTGAACCTTATCCAACTTGTGAATCTTGCATTCAGGGTAAAATGACCAAAGCCCCATTTTCGGGTGTATGAAACCGAGCCGTTGACTTATTGGAACTAATATATTCTGATGTATGTGGTCCCATGAGTCACACTGCTCACAGTGGTTTTTCATACTTCATTATCTTTACCGATGATCTGTCATGGTACAGTTATGTTTATTTGATGAAACAGAAATCGGAAACCTTTGAAAAGTTCAAGGAATTCTGAAATGAAGTAGAAAAACAGACTAGTAAATATATAAAATGTCTTCGATCTGATCGAGACGGTGAATATATGAGTGGTAAGTTCACTGATTATTTAAAAGAGAATGGGATTCTCGCTTAATATACTCCTCCGGGTACTCCACAGCACAATGAAGTGTCTGAAAGGAGAAATCAGACTTTATTGGATATGATTCGATCGATATTGAGTTTTACAGATTTTCCCTATTACTTTATGGGGATATGCTCTTTTAACTGCTGCTTATCTTTTGAATAAGATTCCTTCAAAGGCTGTTCCTATGACTCCATATCAGATATGGACCGGTAGGAAACCAGATCTTAATTATATTAAAATTTGGGGTTGTCCTGCCTATGTCAGGATGGCTCAGCAAGATAAGCTTTCAGCTCGAGGGCAAAAGTTTAGGTTTGTTGGATATCCTTCAAATACGAAAGGATATTTATTCTATGATACCGAGCATCAAAATATGTTCATAGCTCACTTCGCTAAATTTCTAGAAGTATAATTTTTGTCTGAAGGAGGTAATCATAGACAGGTTGAACTTTATGAAATACAACCTGAAACCAATGAACCATTGGAGGAACTTGTAGTTCAAATAGATGAAGAACCTTCAACAAACACACTTCGTAGGTCCCAAAGGGTGTCTAGACCTCATGAACGCTTGTATTTGATACAAGAAAAGAGTCTATATATTCTCTTAATCGAAGAGACTGACCCTTACACCTATAGAGAAGCGATGTTGGACATCGACTCCACGAAATGGCAAGAGGCCATGAAATCTGAGTTAAACTCTATGCATCAGAATCAAGTTTGGGACTTGGTTCTGCTTCCTGAAGGAATTGTTCCTATCGGTAGTAAATAGGTTTACAAGAGGAAACGTGGGCCTGACGGAAAGGTTGAAACCTTCAAGGCCAGACTGGTAGCTAAAGGTTACATGCAGCGACCTGGTGTCGACTGCGATGAAACTTTTTCGCCAGTTTCAATGTTGAAGTCGATAAGGATTTTGTTGTCTATTGCTGCTTACCATGATTACGAGATTTGGCATATGGATATCAAAACTGCTTTTCTAAATGGGTTTCTTGATGAAGAAAACTATATGGAACAGCCGAAGGGTTTTGTATCCAGCGAAACCTCAGGCATGGTTTATAAGCTTAAGAAGTCCATTTATGGACTTAAAAAAGCTTCGCGAAGTTGGAATCTTCGATTCGACAAGATTATTAGATTGTCTGGTTTTCTCAAGAATACGGAAGAATCCTGTGTGTACCAGAAGGTCAGTGAGAGTATGATAGTATTTTTGGTTCTCTAAGTTGATGACATCCTAATCATTGGTAATGATATAAGAATGATGCAGGGCGTCAAAGCTTACCTCTGTAAGAATTTCTCCATGAAAGACTGATGGAGTTGGTGCTTGGAGTGCCAATCCGAATTGTATATTTTATTATTTATTAATAAAATAACTACATTTTTCATTTCATACCTCATTAATGGTATTGTCATTATGAGTATTAGATTTATGTATAGATATGCTAAGACTGACATCGACCTTAGAATAATTTTAACACTAGGTGTAAACTATTCTTAAAGTAAATATTACTAGTCGTTGGTTTTGGAATACGGTCGAATTCCTATAACCTAGAAGACTAGCACATGTCGTATATTGGAATTGGAGTTCCAATGGTTTAACGCGATGTACCATGAGTTTTGGAAACTCGTATAGACATGTGGGTATTCGTTGGAGTGAATACTGAATAACTCACAGGTGATTCCTAATAGTTGGATGTACACACCACCGTCAATAGGAATCTCCTCGAGTCGAGTAGCATATGTAATCCTTTTACTATAGGATAACATTGATTTTGTGTGAGATCCTCCACACTTAGATGCCATGTATGTCAGAAACCTTTCATGTTCTGGCCTCTAGATGTCCGTTGGGTGTGGACCGATGCACTCAGTAATCAAGTGCGAAGAAAGATAGGATATGTCGGCCCATATGTGTACTATAAGGGGTTTAGGTATTCAAGTTAGTAAAGTCACGATTCTTAAATATTTGTCCAAAGTAGATCACCTAGGGTGGATCGCATCAGTTATGAAGAATTGTGGACATGTCGACATGAGATGTGCGTCTCGGAAACTTGACGGTGTTTCTATGTTTCATAAGCACAACTCTGATAGCCTACGACGGAGGGATTATTAAACATATGTGATAACCTCGACTTGTATAGTTCAGAAAGGTCGTTCGTGTTCTTCGCGAATTCGGAGGTGGCCGAATTGCTTACATATTAGTAGGCTTATATGACGAACGTGTCTGAACTTAGAGAGTCCCAATATGAAGTGTACTCATTGAGCACTTGGGTAGCCGATTACTTTTGGTAAAAGATATTATAATTATCAACTAAGATAATCAAGTTTTATTGGATAACATTGATTATTTACTTTGACCTAATTGGATTAATTGGATTAATTCAATAATTACACAAGGGCTTAATTGTAAAATCATAATTATCTCTACCATTTGAGGATATTATGGTAATTGTAAGTTTGTAATAATATGTGGTTTTGGCTTGATTTAATTTGATTAAATCAAAGTGGCAAACATTTAACTAATCCATTGCCTAATCCTTGGCTTGATTTAATTGGATTAAATTAAAGTGGGAGACAATGAAGATTAGTCACACTCAATTATACATATTTGGACAAATTAGATTAAGCACACTTAAAAGTTGATTACAACTTTTATTAATTAAAAATTGCCTAAGTTTTGCTATAAATGGCAAGCTTTATGAAGGTTTTAATTACAAGTTAAAATACAAGCATAAGCAAATTCTTAAGAGATTAACCTAAGTTAGAGAAGTGTTTAGAGAAACTTGTGAGGTCTATACAACATTTCATCTAGGAGAAATCAAGATTGGATCTTGAAGTGAAGCTTGGAAGCATTAGAAATAAGATTGGATCTCAAGTCAAGCTTGCACACCTTGGAGGTTCTCCGACGATTTCAACAAAGGAGAAGTAGATTGGATCTTGCATCAAGCTTACTAGGTAATGTTTGATCTTCTCCTAAGCTATGTTTATTTATGTATTAGATGCATGATCACATAGTTTAATGTTGAAATAAGGCTAATAAATCGTGTTAGGATGTTTTGGAAGTATAAACACAATATGCTTGTAATTATGTCAAAATATTCATGTTGGACATGGAACAATTAATTAGAGTTTGGAACTCTAGATTAAAGCTTAAAGCTATGACTACCATTCTAGAATCACTTGACCATCTTTGGGTGACCTAGAATTGTTAATGAGACATTTCTTATTGAGATTCTAATTTGGTTTGTGTATTAATTCAAAATTTATGCAAGTGCGTATTTAGAATAAATTTATGTTTTTGTAAAAATATTTGATATTTTGAAAAACTTGATTCTTATTCTATAACATGTGTTTATGTTGGTTTTGAAATTAAAAATTAATTTTGGGTATTTTTGAAGTGTTTAGGGAAGGCCGGAAGAGCTCACTGGAAAGTGAGCTGAAGCAAATGAAATTAAAAAAAAAAACACACAATTGCTACTGTTTGCGCGCACAGTGCGGGCGTGCACTATAACACGCGCGTACGTGCGCATCAATTTTTGTTCTTGTTCGTTCGGGAGTTTCCGGACTCCAATTCAGTCCCGGTTTTTTCCTATACACTCAAAATGGAATATAGTATTTCATTAAATAATTTAAAATTACACCCATACTTGATATCTATGGGTTAGACCCATTTCCGCTGCCCGAGGCACCGATCCGACCCTAGAGGTTCTACAACTGCCCCTACAGAATGGTATCAGTAGCAAAGGTTTAACCACACAACACATTTTTTTGAATCTATGCCATAGTAATTTTAATTTAATTATGCATAAGACATATTGGATATGTATTTTATGTTTTAAATTAAAACTTTGACCTAATTAAGTTAATGACTTAATTGTGATAAATCTCCCATGATTAGGTGATTACTTTATTTAAGTAATAGTATTAATAATGTTGGTGTATTATTGGATGGTCCGTCTTGTCAATACGGAAATGAATGGGTTCTTACTACTTATATCCAATATCGTCATTAGTGTGAGGGTATAAGTGCTCGGAACTTAGGTCGCTCTGGTAAAATATTAGATGTAACGTGATGAGTTAACGTGGTCGCCCAATATCGTCATTAGTGTGAGGTTGTACATACGAAGTTCATTAGTGCACATTGACAAGTATACACCTAGAACACGTCTTAATCCAATATCATCATTAGTGTGAGGATAAGAAACGGTTCAGGACAAAACTAGGAGTCACATGATGTGATTGACCTTGAAGGTCTACCTAATGAGTTTACAAAGGCCAATATCGTCATTAGTGTGAGGCTGGAGTAAATGTCATGGGATCCACTTCCCGCTATGAAATTTTGATAGTCAAATTTATATTTTTCCGTTAAGGAAGATTACGGAATTACGTAAAGTAGTGGGAGAGCACTAATAGATTTAAAATTCCATAATCAATTAGTGTTATCACTTTTGAAATGAAAATTGTTCTGCTACTACTCAAAGATGTTGTCTTGTTGATGGTTGCACTAATCCATTGATGAAACTTTTGGATTCCAATAAGCTAAAAGGAGCAAACAACTATTTCGAATGGGAAATGAACATACACCTTGTCTTGGAGTATGAAAAGTTGACTTATGTCACTATCAATCCACTGCCTGTTGATATCGATCCTGACTCCACTCCAGAAGAGCGAGAAACTTTTGATAGATGGAAGGATGATAACCTAAAGGTGAAATCCTAAATCTTAGGATTGATGGTTCCAAATTTACTAAGACAGTACATAGAAGTACCAGATGCTTGGAGCATCATGCGAACACTCAAGGAGTTGTTCGAGGAAAATCAAGAGATGGAACTTTATCGAAGGTCTAAGGAATTATTCCATGCTGAACTCAAGGAGTGATGAGCTATCAACACTCATGTTTTGAACATGATAGACCAGATTCGATATTTGGAACGACAGGGCATTGTGTTTGATGAACAGCTGGGCCGTAATTTGATTTTGTCTTCTTTACCTAGTTCTTATGCTGGCTTTGTATTGAATTTCCATATGCATTCGATGCAAGCCACATACAAAGAACTACATAACATGCTACGCACGGATGAGAAAGATTTGAAGAAAGGCAACCCCACACTGTATCTCCATGGTGGAGCTAGCTCTTCAAAGACTTCTGGGAAGTCAAAGAAAATAAAGATAGGGAATAAAAAGATATCAAAGAAAAACTCCAAGAAGCGCAAAGGCGCAAAACCGAAAGTAGCTCGTGATCAATGTCTATAATGCAAGAAGTCTGGACACTGGAAGAATGACTGTCTAAAACTAAAAGGAAAAGCAGGACCCTCAGGTACGCTTTGTATTTTTTCAATTATTGACATCTCATTAGCCTTAGATGTAAATAGTGGATGGGTGTTAGACACTGGCAGTCCTACTCATATTTGTAATTCCCTGCAGGAAATGAGGGTTAAAAGAAGGTTGAATAAAGGGGAGACCCCCTTTGAGTTGGCAATGGCGAGACATTGGATGTCAATGCCATATGAACTATTTTTCTAGATCTCTCAAATGGATGTAAATTAGATTTGCATGACTGTTATTATGTTCCCTCAATTATCAATAAATAATATCACTGCCAATATTAGATAAAGAGGGATATAAAATAAACATTAAGGATGAAACTTTATGTTTGTATGATAAAGAAAATTTATTGAAATGTGAATGTTTTTTTTATCAAACGGTCACTATGTTTTGGAAACATATAGAGATGTCTTTAATGTAGAGGAAAATACAAGTAGGAAGTCTGAACTAAATATTACTGAATTATGGCATATGAGTTTGGGCCACATAGGTGTTAGATATCTATCCATATTGGTAAATGATGGTTTGATTGAAAATCTTACCTTAGATCCTTATCCGATTTATGAGTCATGTATCCAAGGAAAGATGACAAAGGCCTCATTTCAAGGTTTTGGACACCGTGCTGGAGATTTACTGGATCTAATACACAGCGATGTGTGTGGTCCATTAAATCATGTCACTCATGATGGTTCCACATACTTTATGACTTTCACAGATGACAAGTCTAGATATGGATATGTTATCTGAAGAAACATAAGTCGGAAACATTTGACAAGTTCAAAATATTCTGAAACGAGGTAGAAAAAAAAACCAGTAAATTCATCAAATGCCTTAGATCAGATCGAGGCGGTGAATACATGAGTGAAGAATTCAGAAATTATTTAAGGGAGAATGGAATTCTTGCCCAATATAGCCCACCAGGAACACCTCAACACAATGGAGTGTCTGAGCGTAGAAATCCTACTTTATTGGATATGGTGCGATCCATGATGGTGTTACGCTTAACAAACTGCTGCCTACATACTTAATAGGGCTCCATCGAAAGTTGTTTCTACGACCCCCTATCAGATATGGTTCGGTAGAAATCCAAGTCTTAAGCATTTAAAGATTTGGGGTTTTCCTGCGTACGTTAGATTTACGCAGCAGGATAAACTAGCACCCAGAGGGTATAAATATAGGTTCATTGGATATCATGATAATTCCATGGGATATCAATTCTACGATTCCGAGCAACATAATGAATTTGTTTTTCGCTTTGCCACTTTTCTTGAAAAGTAATTTTTGAGAGAAAGTGGGAATTGTAGAGAGATTAAACTTGATGAGTTTGATCCCAACATTAAGGAACATGAGATGGAACCAGAGATCCAACTAGGTGAATGATCTACAACACAGGTTCTACGTAAGTCGAATAGAATATCAAGGCCTCCTGAAAGATTATTTTTAACATCTCATATGAGCCTTGATGTTCTCCTCTTGGAGGAAACGGATCCGACTACGTATAAGGAAGCGATATTGGATATCGATTCGGGAAAATGGAAAGAAGCCATGAAATCTGAAATGGATTCAATGCATTCCAATCAATTCTGGGACTTAGTTAAACTTCCTGAATGAGTTAAACCTATTGGTTGTAAATGGGTTTACAAAAAGAAGTGAGGGCCCGATGGAAAGGTGGAAACCTTTAAGGCCCAACTAGTAGCGAAAGGTTACACTCAACGTCCTGGGATTGACTATGAGGAAAATTTTTCACCAGTAGCCATGCTAAAATCCATTAGGATTCTTTTAGCCATTACTGCATATCACGACTATGAGATATAGCAGATGGATGTGAAAATCGTTTTCCTAAATGGATTCCTTGAATAGGATATCTATATGGAACAACCAGAGGGTTTCATATCCAATGAGACTTCAAACTTGGTTTGTAAGCTCCAAAAGTCTATTTATGGACTTAAACAGGCATCCCGAAGCTGGAATCATCATTTTGATGAGATAATTAGATTATCTGGATTCATCAAAAACGAGGAAAAACCATGTGTTTATAAGAAAGTTAGTATGAGCATGATAGTTTTCTTAATCTTATATGTAGATGACATCCTTATCATAGGAAATGATATATGAATGATGCAAAGTGTGAAAGCCTACCTTTGCAAGACCTTCTCCATGAAAGATATGGGTGAAGCTTCCTATATGCTAGGTATAAGGCTCTACCGAGATAGAGTTAGGAAGCTTATAGGGTTGTCACAATCGACGTACATAGACAAGATGTTAGAAAGGTACAGTTTTACCAATTGTAAGGCAGTAAATGTATCTTTTCGATACGGCATACATCTTTCGAAGAAAATGGCACCTCAAACTGAGGAATAGAGAGTTAGGATGTCTAACTTGTCGTATACTTCTTGTATTGGAAGCATAATGTATGATATATTATGTACTAGACCTGACATCAGTTTCGGCGTCAGTGTGACCAGCCGATATCAATCTGATCCAGGTAATGATCATTGGACAGCCGTGAAACATATCCTAAAATATCTTAAAGGCACCAAGGATAAGTTTCTGATATATGGAGAAGATGAGCTACAAGTTAATGGTTATACAGACTCCGACTTCCAGGGAGATCCAGATGATAGAAAATCTACATTATGATACATATTTACCCTTAACGGTGGTGCTGTTAGTTGGCATTGTTCAAAGCAAGGCTCAACAGCTGATTCCACCACTGAGGCGGAATTTATAACGGCTTCAGAAGCTACTAAAGAAGCTGTTTGGATTAGAAATTTTATCATAGAACTTGGCTTTATGCCTAGTATTGTGGATTCGATCCCATTGTACTGTGATAATAACAGAGCCATCGCGTAGGCTAAGGAGCCGAGGGCGCATTCCAAGTCTAAACATGTGGAAAGAAAATATCGCGTAATTAGAGAGATAATTGAACGAAAAGACATAGTGGTCTTGAAGGTTCAAGGATAAGACAACATAGCAGACCTGCTTACAAAGCCTTACCTTCTAAGTTATTCGATAAACATGTTGAGGATATGGGACTACGGTACCATCCATATTGGCACTAAGCAAGTGGGAGTTTGATGGAGTTGGTTCTTGGAATGCCAATCCGAATTGTATATTTTATTATTTATTAATAAAATAACTACATTTTTCATTTCATACCTAATTAATGGTATTGTCATTATGCGTATTAGATTGATGTATAGATATGCTAAGAATGACATCGACCTTAGAATAATTTTAACACTAGGTGTAAACTATTCTTAAAATAAATATTCCTAGTTTTTGGTTTCGGAATACGGTCGAATTCCTATAACCTATAAGACTAGCACATGTCGTATATTGGAATTGCAGTTCCAATGGTTTAAAGCGATATACCATGAGTTTTGGAAACTCATATAGACATGTGGGTATTCGTTGGAGCGAATACTGAATGACTCACAAGTGATTCCTAATAGTTGGATGTACATACCACCATCAATAGGAATCTCCTCAAGTCGAGTAGCATATGTAATCCTTTGACTATAGGATATCATTCATTTTGTGTGAGATCCTCCACACTTAGATGCCATGTATGTCATAAACCTTTCATGGTCTGGCCTCTAGATGTTCGTTGGGTGTGGACCAATGCACTCAGTAATCAAGTGCGAAGAAAGATAGGATCTGTCGGCCCATATGTGTACCATAAGGGGTTTAGGTATCCATGTTAGTAAAGTCATGATTCTTAAATCTTTGGCCAAAGTCGATCACCTAGGGTGGATCGCATCAGTTATGAAGAATCGTGGACATAACGACATGAGATGTGCGTCTCGGAAACTTGACAGTGTTTCTATGTTTCATAAGCATAACTCGGATAGCCTATGACGGAGGGATTGTTAAACATATGTGATAACCTCGACTTGTATAGTTCAGAAAGGTCGTTCGTGTTCTTCGCGAATTCGGAGGTGGCCGAATTGCGTACATATTAGCTAGGCTTATATGACGAACGTGTCTGAACTTAGAGAGTCCCAATATGAAGTGTACTCATTGAGCACTTGGGTAGCCGATTATTTTTTATAAAAGATAATATTCGATATTATAATTATCAACTAAGATAATCAAGTGTTATTGGATAACATTGATTATTTACTTTGACCTAATTGGATTAATTGGATTAATTCAATAATTACACAAGGGCTTAATTGTAAAATCATAATTATCTCTATCATTTGAGGATATTATGGTAATTGTAAGTATGTAATAATATGTGGTTTTGGCTTGATTTAATTGGATTAAATCAAAGTGGCAAACATTTAACTAATCCATTTCCTAATCCTTGGCTTGATTTAATTGGATTAAATTAAAGTGGGAGACAATGAAGATTAGTCACACCTAATTCTATATATTTTGAAAAATTAGATTAAGCCCACTTAAAAGTTGATTACAACTTTTATTAATTAAAAATTGCCTAAGTTTTGCTATAAATAGCAAGCTTTAGGAAGGTTTTAATTACAATTAAAATACAAGCATAAGCAAATTCTTAAGAGATTAGCCTAAGTTAGAGAAGTGTTTAGAGAAACTTGTGAGGTCTCTACAACATTTCATCTAGGAGAAATCAAGATTGGATCTTGAAGTGAAGCTTGGAAGCATTGGAAACAAGATTGGATCTTGAAGTCAAGCTTGCACACCTTGGAGGTTCTCCAACAATTTCAACAAAGGAGAAGTAGATTGGATCTTGCATCAAGCTTACTAGGTAATGTTTGATCTTCTCCTAAGCTATGTTTATTTATGTATTAGATGCATGATCACATAGCTTAATGTTGAAATCAGGCTAATAAATTATGTTAGGATGCTTTGAAAGTATAAACATAATATGCTTGTAATTCAAAATATTCATGTTGGAAATGGAACAATTAATTAGAGTTTGGAACTCTAGATTAAAGCTTAGAGCTATGGCTACCATTCTAGAATCACTTGACCACCTTTGGGTGACCTAGAATTGTTCATGAGTGACCGGCGGAATCACACGCATATAACGCAAGCGTACGTATCGTTCAAGTAGTATAAAAAGTATCGATCCCACGAGGACTTAAAACCTAAGCTATTAATTTATGAAGCCAAATATTTACGAGTATCTAATGGATTGATTGTTTGATTGGGTGGTGACTTTAAAATTAAAACAATTCAGAGAAATAGCGCGAAAGTAGATTGAGGAAAATTCAATGTTAATAAACTATCCAGGGTTGTGAATTAATCCAATATCTTTTTAAAGATGAAGTGGTTATTTTGCGTTTGTGTAATATATCAGTTTATTAACCTGGAACACGAAATTATGCAAAAGCCTCTTCCGATGGTCAGATACAAATACCCAGTGTAACTTAATTAATCATATTCCTATGTCAACCAAGTTACCTGAATTCATTATGATTAAGTTCCAATTATGGTTAGCCCCGCCCGACAGGTATATTCTTATCCTGTAAGGAAATCTATTAAAGGGTTATCTATCCTCAAGGAAGATCGTGGGTTATTGAGTCTAGGTTTAAACCTAAAATCCATTTTCCAATTTCATTTTAAGTTTACCAAATCAATCTTATTAATGGCCAGTTAACAAGAAGCATTAAGCTTAAAACTTAATAAATAAACATTTATATTACCCAAACTATAAAATAACCCCTTATAAACCGGTGTATTGGAATTCATCACAACCCCATATAATGGGCTTAGTTATGACACATATATAAGGCTAAGAAAAGCTTAAATAAAATAAAAGATATAAAGTAAATGCTGGAAAGTAAATGCTGAAAAGTAAATGCTGGAAATTAAAAATGTAAAAGTACAATAAAAGAAAATGATGGGGGTTAAAGGATTCACTTTTATCACTTCTATTTTAGATATCTCCCTTAATATAATATATTAACTTTGCGTGATATTACCAACCAGCCATATATGCGGTAACCTGATTAAGTCAAATTAATAATTAATTACCAACCGACCAATCAGGCGGTATCCTCATTAAGTTATGTTAAAACCAATTTCAATAATTACCAATCGAGTAATTAGGCAGTATACTCATTAAGTCAGGTTTTAAATAGTTTATATATTATAATTAAGGGAGATTAATCTAAATTTTAGTAATAAAAGCTTTACCTTTAACTCCAGCAAGGGGGAGTTACCTCCTCATTACTGAAAAGTAAAAACTGAAAAGTAACAAAAGGAAAGTACTATTGCGTAAAAGTAAATTGCATAAAGTAAAGACTGAAAAGTAAAGAAAAGAAAGTGCAAATGATAAAATTAATTACTGAAAGATGTAAATACACAAACAAGATACAATCTTCTTAATATTCTTAAGGAATTACATAGAAGAAATTATGAATTCAATTCTAAAATTTCGGCCTCTATTTTTAGGGAAAAATTGGCTCACGAGTCACGACGCGAGAAGTGTGCTTACGTCGCGAGGCGCCGTAGATCTTGGACACGTGGCTTTCCCTTTTACTGAGATGGTGACACGTGGCAGAGCTGAATGATTAACTCAATAATTATGCTGACGTGGCGACCACTGAATTATTGTGCTGACGTCATTGATGACGTGGCGATGATGATTATCGGTAGTATGTGATGATGACACGTGTCCGGCGCACGTTAGCATTATTTGTTGTGATGTTCACATGTGGCAGGCGCACGTTAGCAGATTCGGCGCACGTTAGTAGATGGTGCATTTTAGCAAAACTTCTTTGATTGGTCCACGTGTCCCGGCGCACGTTAGCAGACTCCGGCGCATGAGAGCGGTCGCGACGCAGGTTGCGTGTCGCGACGCCTAAATGACAGTTTTGCCCTTTTTGTCTGTTTTTCAATGTTTTGGCCCTGATTTGATTCCAGAGAGTCCTGAAACTTTATTTATCTACAAAATAACATAAAATACATCAAAATATTCACAAAACTCAAGAAACTATATAAAATTTTAAGTAAAATGAGTGAGAAATAGTGATCTATTTACCACTCATCAACGAGACATTTCTTATTGGGATTCTAATTTAATTTGTGTATTAGATTCAAAATTTACGCAAGTGCGTATTTAGAATAAACTTATGTTTTTGTAAAAATATATTGATATTTTGAAAAACTTGATTCTTATTTTATAACATGTATTTATGTTGGTTTTGAAATTAAAAATTAATTTTGGGTGTTTTTGAAGTGTTTAGGGAAGGCTGGAAGCAATTAGGGTAAAATACCCTAATTGCTTCAGCTCACTGGAAAGTGAGCTGAAGCAAATGAAATAAAAAAAATAGAATTGTTGATGTGTGCGCGCACGTTCGAGAGTTTCCGAACTTCGACTCAGTCCTGGTTTTTTCTTATACACTCGTAATGGAATATAGTATTTCATTAAATAATTTAAAATTACACCCATACTTGATATCCATGGGTTAGACCCATTTCCGCTACCCGGGGCACCGATCCGACCCTAGGGGTTACACAACTGCCCCTACAAAGACCTGGGTGAAGCATCTTATATCTTGGGTATAAAACTCTATAAGGATAGAGAAAGGAAGCTTATTGGGTTATCACAATCAACGTACATAAATAAGTTCTTAGAACGGTATAATCTTGCTAACTGTAAGACAACAAATATACCGTTCGGACATGGCATTCATCTTTCGAAGAAGATGTGTCCGCAAACAGAAGATGAGATGATTAGAATGTCTAATCAGCCTTATGCTTCATGTTTGGGTAGCATTATGTATGTCATATTATGTACGAGGCCTGATATTAGCTACGCGGTTAATCCAGGAAATGACCATTGGATGGCCGTTAAACATATCCTGAAGTATCTTAAAAGTACTAAGGATAAGTTTATTATATGTGGAGGAAATGAACTGCAGGTTAATGGGTATACGGATTCTGATTTCCAATCGGATCCCGATGATAGAAAGTCTACATAGGATTCGTATTTACCCTTAACAGAGGTGCAGTTTGTTGGAAAATTTCCAAACGGGGGTCTACAGCTGATTCCACCACAAAGGCAGAATATATTGCTGCTTCTGAAGCTGCAAAAGAGGCTGTCTGGCTTAAGAAGTTTATCATAGAACTGTTGTCCCAAGTATCGAGAATCTGATTCCATTATACTGTGACAATACTAGTGTCATTGCACAAGCAAAGAAACCGAGGGCGCATCAGAAATCGAAGCATGTGGAACGAAAGTACCACATCATTAGAGAGATTGTGTCGCGATATGACATTGTCGTGTGCAAAGTCCTGAGTGAAGATAATGTAGCAGACCCGCTCACGAAGGCCATACCTCCGAAGTTATTTGATAAACATGTGGAGTCGATGGGTATTAGATACAATCGATATTGGCACTAGAGCAAGTGGAAGATTTTGTTAGGGTTGGTGCTCTAAGTGCCAATTTCTTATGTATTTCCCTGTAAATTCTCTTGTAAATATTTTATTAATGAATAAAATAAACATTTTCTATAATATGAATTCTTTTATAATATGGTAAAGACGTAAATGACCATAGAGTGATTAGTTATGATACAGTTGCAAAAACGTCGCAACTGACATTGAGCAGTATCATAACAGTATCATTCTTTAACTGTTCCTGATCAAGGTTTACAATTACTTGGTCAGTAAGTAAACCCACTGAGATCGGTACGTGTCGTATATTGGAATGTTGGATTCTAATAGTTTCTCAATGAACCATGAGTCTTGGGAGACTCATATAGACACGTAGGTGTTTATATCAGATAAACACGGAACGACTCACCGAAGATTCTTAATGATAGTACACCAACGTCAATAAGAATTTTCTTGGGTTGAGTGAGCATAGTGATCCTTCGACTAGAGGTACCATTGTAGATGTATAAGGTATCATCCACCTTAGATGGCAGTCACGTCACCGATCTATTAAGATCAGACCTCCACTTGTTTGTTGGATGTGGACTGATCCTCAGGATATCTTGTGCGTATCAAGATATGATCCGTCAGTTTTGTGTACAGAGCATAAGTATCCATTATGGAATTAGCAATCTGTTAAATCTATGGGCCTGTGGCGCACTGTAGAAATGAGTTCTAAGTGTTATTAAGAGATTGCTAATAGAATCGTCGAAGAGATTATACCTATAGAGATTTGACGTTTATATCTATATCTTTGGGATAATCCGGATACCTGTGACGGAAGGATTATACGTATGCAATGACCTCGACATATATGGTTCAGAGAGTTTATCCGTGTTCGTCATAATTTACGAGTGGGTAGATTATGGACACGAAATTTGATTTCATGATGGATATGTCTTAACCTAGAGAGTCTCACTAATGAAATATACTCGTAGAGCACTAGGGCAACTTTATGAATAATACTAATTATTTATAAGTCGTTTAACGGTTAAACGAAGATACATGCGTTTGGGATCTTTCGGCCATTTGTTAAATGTCAAATTGTGATATTTGACATTTATTTTTTAATATATGTATTTTGATTATTTAATGTAAATATAATACATATATTTAAGATATTTGTATTTGATTATTTGATTATTCAAATATTGAATAATTAAATTAATTAAATAATAAATATCTTTTTACTTTATTAAAGTAAGTAAGATGGCTTAATTTAATTGGTAGGAATGGCCATTTTTAATTGGTATAAATGGCTTGATTTAATTAGTCCAAGTGTGGTATTTAATGGATAAATATAAAAATTTTATTTAAATCATTTTCCAACATTAATTAATGAAATAAAAAATTGAAAAATTACTTGGCTATTATTCTTCCAAGTTTCGGCCACTTAAAGGAAAATATATAAGCCTTGTTTTTCTTTTTTTGTTTCATAATTCAAGAACTCTAGGTCAAATACAAAAGTGAGTTGAGAGAAAAAGAGAAAGAAAGAAAAGAATGGTTGGAAATTTAAGGAATTTTATAAGTTTTTCATACTTTCTTCTTCATGAAAAATATTTCTATGATTCCAGGCTTCAATTTGTGTAGCTTAGATTTTTCTCTACTCTTTTGTGTATGTATTTTGATGGTTGGGAACTTGATAGAAAGATGGAAGCATGTATATGTATAAAGAATGCATGAAATTAGTTTATTTGTATTCTTTTTGCCATTTAATGGTGAGTTGACATTCTAGAGTTACTTAACCACTCATAAATGACCTAGAATTATTCTTGAGTTGTTTCATGATGGTGAGACTTGTTTTGTGTGGTAAGAATTGAATTAAAGTGTTGAATTTAATTAATTTAGTGTTAATTTGTCAATTTGTGGAAATTGTAAAATTAGGATTCATAACCCACTCCAAATTTGGGGCTTTTCATATATGTATTAATTAATGATGTATATATGATGTATAGTAAATTTAAGAATTATTGGATTTGATCTTGATATGTTTGTGGACTAAAAGGACCAAATCGTAAATTTTGAAAGTTTGAGGACCTCTCGGTAATATTAGGGAAAACTAATTTCTTGAGTTTCAAATTATATTTTCATGTATAAGACATGTATAAATCATTTTGGGATTGATTTGGAATCAATTAAAATTGTATTTGACAATTTAGGACTAAAATGATAAAAATACAAAGTTTATGGGCTAAACGACAATTAATGAAAAATCTGATTTTTGGGTAAAAATTTCAGTTTTTAAGAATTGAGTAATTAAAATAAATTAGTTTATTTTAATTACCCAAGACAAATTATTGAAATCGGAAAATCAAATTTTCCGCGTTCGCGTTTACCCGGAATTGCTGCCTAAAACCCCAACATAATGAACTTATGACCCGGCTATAATTATGAGATATTCGTGAAGGGCCAATCCGTATGTAATGACTATATCGATGGACACCGAAGTTGTTCGGCTTATATTTTCCATCTACGACAACGAGAGTTCAACTTTGAGTTTTTAGTGGAATAACGTGAAGTTAATAATTCATAATATTTAATTAAAGAGTTTAATTAATATTTCGAGATTATTGGAGCTCGAAACCGTAGGTTCATTTGGTCCTCGTGCTAGCTCGATTAACTGTAGTAAACCTAATATAATTGGATTGTCTAATTATATACTCACATATATATTTATATATTATTAATATGATAAATAATATAATTTGTCACAAATGAAAACTATATTAAATTAGTTTAATATAAATATTTTCTAAAATTATTTGATTATGAGATAATCAAGATAGTAATAATTATGAGATAATTATTACATCACAATTAAGGTAATTAAATCATTATTATGATAATGGTTTTTAAATTGTTTTGGAGACAAGACCATATGGCTTGTCATACTCTCCAACAATTTATGTCTATTAGGTATGACCTAAATACCTAATTGATTTGTCATTAGTAGTTCACTTCTTATGCTTTGGTATGGCCTCCACTTGATTGTGTTTGCATTACAAGATAGCATTAGTAACTTAATGACTAGAGTTGTTGGTTTTGGAAAGAATATTATCTCTACCATTTCCACTAAAATTGAGAGGAAATAAATACCATTCACACAAGTTTGTGAGAGACATAGAGAGAAAAAAATCCAGAATTTTTGTTCTTAAGTGTTAAGAGAAAATTAATTTTTCTCAAGTGTTGAAAATAGAAAGAAAATAAGAGTGAGTTAGATCTACATCTTCTTCATTCAATCTTTCTAAATGCCAAAACATATTGTGACAATATACTTCTCTAAATAGTTTAGAGATTGATCTTTATGAGTGAGCCAACACTTCGGTTTGTTGGTTTCGAGTCATAGTTCGGAAGATCGGATGGTTCATCCTAAGATCGGATCTCAAGAAAACACATCCACATCGAGGAGCAAATCCATTCACCAAGAGTTGATGGAAATTGATAATCCCGAAACAAAATACGAGAATTCAATAATTAAATTAAATTTTATAGCAGGAAGTAGACCTCAAAAATATATTTAAACACACAGCTTTGGCACATTGTGCCCAAATATATTTGAAAGTATGTAACAATTACCAATCACATCCAATATGACTCTTTAAAAATAGGTCTTGAACCGTTTCCGATCCTTAATGCTTTGGCATCTATTGGATGGGGCGTATTCAAGGCAATACTCGTCAATGAACACATCCAAGGTACTTATGCACTACCTCACTGCTTTGGCATCTATTGGCATGCACTTTCGCTCTAATTTATTTCTTATCAAATAAGTTTTACCGGTATAAATAAATTTTCATTAACCATAGCCGCACTGCTTTGGCAGACACAACAATGGTATCAGGAAAAATATTTATATCTGTATTGACGAGACGGACCCATTAGTGTAAAATACACTCACAAAACACAAGGTCTTATTATGGGGATTTTACAAATATTGTCAAACAGTCAAAATAATTGATCCAATCAATAAATTTTTAAGCATATGTAAAATAAATTGAATTGAATATCAAATATTTAAGGCATGAAAAATTATTTTGGATGTGGGATTAGACGCTCTGATACCATTTTGTTAGGGTATACGCAGCGGAAGGGCGCGGTGGAAGGCGAAAATGAGTTTTAAACATTTTAAAATTTTCCAAGCGAATTAATTAATATCAAATATTTTTAAATCACTCAAATAAGTTTAAATATATTATTTATTAACATTTAAGAACTTAATATATTTCAAAACACGATGAATTATTTTACGAAAATATTTTTCGACAAATACTACGCGTAAATGGCAAACGGTCAAATCGGTTGACCAACCGTCGAGCCGGGTCAATTCGGTCACTTGGGAAGTGTTCGGTCAGCCCTTGGGCTGCCCGAACAATGTCCAGTTCACTGGTTTCACAACTGTGATACAACGAGCCCGTTTTGACGTGAATTTCGCCGTTTTCTCGCATTTTCGCCTCGGAATTTTTTCCAGAATTTATCCACCCCCTATACACATCCAAAATCATCCAAATAGCAAATTTTTACATGAA